>RJWM01002625.1:0-126517 GCA_004363535.1 Dasyprocta punctata
GTTTTCAGTCCAGCACAAATCCCTTCTGTCCACATTGGCAGGGAAAAGCTAGTCTTCCTCTCCTAGTCCCTGAGTAACCCCTTTTGTCCCTGTATTAAGCCAGGGGTGTGGAGAGCACAATTGAAATTCAGTTGCAGGGGCTAGGAATGTAGCTCAGTGGTCAGCCCTTGCCTAGCATGCAGTAGGCCATGGCAGGGGTGGGAGAATGAGGAAAAAAAGAAAAGAATTCCAAACCTGTCCTGTCAAATTTAGTTTACTTTACATATCAGTATGCTTAATTACAAAATAGCATCAATTCTTCAGATAAGATATTCATAGACAAGCTGGTCATGAATTTTCTTCAGAATTAAAAGTTAGAAGTTTTAGGTTGTCCAATTATGAGAACACATGAGTGCAGATATATGAAAAACCCATTTCGTTTTCCAGAACTTCTAATGCAAGGATCTTGCCTTCTGCTTCCTTTCCAGCTTCCTAGAGCACCTTATGCAGAGATTCTCAATATTTGAGAAGAAGCATGAAAAATGAGCTAATGAAAACACACAATACCATCATGATCACCATCTTTGGAGGGAAGAGGCCACGTAAATTAGAAGTTGTCTTTTGGAAAAGCAGTTCAGCAAAGTTAAATTCTAATTTAAGAATCAGTATTTCCTACTGATTTACCAATATTCCTAATGATAACATGTCCAGTCTCACATTATGCCAGAAACTAGGCAGACTAACTGGTCAAAAGCCCAAAACCACTCCTGTGGCTCCAGAATGGCTTCATCTCCATAGCAGGGCCTGGCAGGGCCCTCTCAGGGCAGACACGAGAAGTGCCAGGGAGCCTTGATTGCAAGACACCACTGCCATCTGTCACTGATGGACAGATAAGATTAGAGATGGGGACTTTCATCTTGAGGTCACTGTCAGAAGCTCTGCGTCACTGACTCAGAGTTGAAGCTGCTCCTTACAGAGATGGTGGGAAATGAGTGGGTGTGCTCAGCCCACCTCGTCCTGCATGTAAGCTGCCTAAGTAAAGCCACCTTAGTACCTGGAGCATGAATGAATCAGTACAGATTCCTGCAGTGTGGTGAGGGAAGGCTGAAGGGGAGACTCCAGGAGACAGTTTATCCCAGTTTTGACAAAACAGAAACAGCCTAAAATGCTCATTTTAAATTGCCAACCCTAATCAAAGAATCTCAAAGCATATGAAAAGCCTCTTCATATTATACAGGTAATCTGGAACTACATGAATAATGACATTCTCCTTTCATAGATGAGAGTCTTTTGCGTGAAAGTGTGATTCCTAGATTAGGTAATAATTCTGAAGTTTTCCATTTGCTCATTATGAGCCAAAGCTCCCCATACCCAAAGACATTCAATTAACTCTATTTTCTATGAGTAGTTACTCACATGAGTGGGCTTATAGCAACAACAGATTGAAATTCTCGGTAGAACCACTCTGTATGCCTTCCAAATGCCTGGTTCTAAATCATCACTCATATCACCAGTCACAGTTCCAAAGGCACCAGGAATGTGAACAAAGCTGGGAGGCAAGTGAAAGACAGAATGTGGCTAATATCAATCTGTCTGTCTGACAAGGGCAAGACACTAGGCCACCAAGGAGATCAATCTAAACAAAACAATGGTTACCCATCGTTATGGGTCAGTAAGATCCAATGAGCTATAAAGTACACAAAATTCTGTAACTTCCCTGGGAGTTTGTCCCACAGAAAATGAAGCATCAAACCAAGGAGATCTAAGGGGCTACACAGGAGACTACAGTGGCAGACAGTACTTACTTATCCTGGTTTTTGTTAGGATAAATGGAAACAGAAGAACTTCTCTGGTTGGAAAATCTTTCACTAACTCCAGAAATTGCACTTTAAGTACCCAATGGCAATTAAATGTTCCCAGTTCTAGCAAAAAAAAAAAAATATATATATATATATATGCATTTTCTTTGAGCTGACCTCTTGTTGAGTAGAAAAATACACATTGCAAAATGCCTATGTTATGATTTCATTTTAGGCAACATTAAAAATACAAATACTAATGCAAACCGATGCATAGAGACATGATGGGAAGAATGTGGTAGAAGTGGTCAGAATAGTTCATTCTGGACTTTGCTTAGGGGACTTCATAACTTTCAGCATTGTTTGGTTTTCTACCCTGAAGACATATTATCTTCATAAACAAAAGACAAAATAATTTTTAGATTAATCAAAACCCAACAATATTCAGAAACTGCATTATAAAAAGCAAAAGAAAATAAACATATATTAACTGCCTCCCTCATACTAAGGAATATGCTTGTGAATTATCGTTTTTCTTATAACAAAAGCTCAGAGAGTCTAACTATCTTACCAAGATCTTTATGAGTGTTGTCAAGCTTTCAGCAACACAGAAATTCTAGAACTGGGCTACTCTTCCCCTCAGCTCAAAGAAATGTCAGGAGAAAAGGAAGGAAAGCAATGGCCTGGAAAATGTCTCCCAAAGACCCCAGTGAGCCTCCCTCTGACCAAAGACAGAGCTAAGCATTGTGGGTCAACCAATATGGACAATTTTACCTGGCAGAACCAATGGGAACAGGTGCTTTGTAATTTTCAAAAAGCAAGATTAGCTGTGAGGAGTCCTGTGTCGCTTGTGGCGCATGTTTTAGGGAACATCCACAGTGAATGTAGCAGACTCGTTAGATGAGGGGTCAAACTGAGGGCCACCCCACACCGAAGCACAAGGGTAGAACTCAGGATAAACATGGTAATCACTAGAAATAGCAGTACTTCTCTGGACCTCTATTTCCTCAGCTTTTCAGCAAAAGTATTTGCTTAGAAAAATCTCCAAAGTCCTTTCCAGTTCTGGGAATCTGTGATCCATGATCTAATTCTAACCATTGCTTCTCTTGGAGTCATTAAACAATTGCTCCAGCACGTTCAGCTGGTCTACCAGACATTGCTTTAGGGCCTAAAATTGTGTGTGCTAATGCAGAAATGTAAAATCTCTTTTGTAATCTGTGTAGGATTTTGCTACCTACTTAGCTTTGTTTCATAACCCACAATTATCTTTGAAAAACAGACAAGTCTATTTACTCTCTCATCTAGGTTCCAGATGTGGCCAGCCCCTCCCTTCCCCTTTCATAATAGAAAATCCCAAAATCTCAGGTGGGAGTCAGAATAACTCAGGAGATTTGGCAGTATGAGCTTGGAGTCTTTCCCACCGGATCCCAAATGCTTTATTTCCTAAAAGCTGCTTTTGTAAGGCAAGCAAGAAAGCCTGGGTTAATAGTGAAAATTTATAAATGGGTTTTGTAAATTAAACAGAATTCTGTTTCTGAAAGGCAACCAGTACAGTAGTTCTGTTCCCCTATATTATTTGCTTACAAGCAAAAATTCAAAATGCCAATAAAGGCCCCTCAGTACTGCAGGTAGGCACTTTCTTATCAAAACAGGCCAGAGAGTGAATCGAACCACCCAGGAAATCAAATATCCACCCCTTAATAATACTAACTAGGAACATCTCAGAGACAATGATAGCATGAACAATTATAAACACGAGCTGCAGATGGCTAAATCACAATAGTCAACTCAATTGCTATTTAGAAAGAATAAGCCAGAAATGGATTTAAATATGTGGTTGAGAGGTCAGTTTTTACTATTTTATCCCGTGCAACCCACCTCCTGCTTTCCAGAATAGCTGAGCAAAGATACAGAGTCTTGGGTGGTAGGAGCCAGAGGAGACTTCTGATTTGATAATTCTGCTCGTACAGCATGGGTACTGCCTCCTTGAGAATCCCCTTTTGTTCACTGTGGAGGCACCAGAGACTAGAGATGCACTGATATCCCCTCTTCCATGCTTTTCTGTACAAACCATGGCCCAGAGGAATGGGTCAGAAATTCCCTGTGATTTCTCAAGAGTCATTTGCAGTATTCATTCCTGGAAATCAATTCTGAAGTTTATTTCATAGATTTTAATGTTCTCTAATTTAGAAACAATTTTTGAAACACTGTTTTCAAATATATTTCATCCATATCTATTGAGTCATTCATTTGACAAACCATGCATTTTCAGCCTTTTCTTTAAAATTTATTATATTTTAATTTGGTCAAGAATAGATATGCATTGGATTTTTTTTCAGGGGATTTTCTTTCTTTCTTTCTTTCTTTCTTTCTTTCTTTCTTTCTTTCTTTCTTTCTTTCTTTTTTTCATTTCCAGAGAAGTATATCTAAAGGTACATCTTAATCCAAGTTAATAAAAGAATCTGTACCTTCCCCACCTTGGACTGTTCCACTTCTTAAAGAGGTTAATGAGTGACTCATATTTTTTTGGAAGACTTTCCTTCTCAGGGTAAGTAACTTACCTTCTACACAGATACTGCATGCCCACTCTCCTATCCTAGCTTAAATATTGTTTGTCTTGCTCCCAGTGATAGGGAAATTTATTCACATTCTCTTTCTGTTTGCTTCTTAAACTGAGAGAACAGTGATATTGAAGATTTTAGTGGCACCAGGTCTGATTGGACTTTATTTTCTCTACATCTGAATGACTTGCCACTAAGTAGCTGAAGTCTCTAGTTCCACTTACGATATACTTTTCATAACCTTGGATGCTTTCAAACTTAATTCTAAATCTCAACATAATGTAAAGAACTGCACGTGGCCAGGTAGATCGGGGGAAGTCAAGGCTAGAGAGCTATTTCCAATGATACATGTTTACTGTGAACTTGCTTCTCATTTCCTTCATGTTGCCAGCATTATCTTCCCCTTCACCCAGCTAATCTTCAGTTGGTTCAGCTTCTACCTTCACCTCCATCTCCACCACCATCTTTTACACCTCCACGCTCTCTCTCTTCATTTTCACAGCTCTACCACTTCTACCACAGCTGCCATCACCATGAGAATTTTTCTTTTCAAGAACCATCTCCTACAAACATATTTGGGGAATACAATGGAGCCTGATTTCACAATCCTTTCTGCTTCTCCCCGTCTCTAGCTTTCTTTCCTGCTCCTACCAGGTATCTTTATTCTCATCCTCCCTTCCCACCTCATTACAAACCTAGAGAGTTTGCTCAATGCAGGTTTAAAAACAAATTTTGTCTGAAAGCTTCCCTGGAAGGTGTGGATGCTGCAGGCTGAGGGCAGAGGAGGCACAGCATATTAAGTGTGCTCTTCTTCTCCACCAGTAGCCAGTGCCTCTGCCCACCGTTCTGGTTCTTGACCCTGTTTCTATGCCCTTCTCAAATCATTCCTGGCAAAGGTCCCATCTGGTGGCCATGGTGTAGAAGTGTAGAACAGTTCTTTCCTTCTTTCTAGGCCTCAATATTCTGTACAAGAAAGTATAGCGAAGCAACTTGCCCCAGTGAGAACTACATTAGCTAAGGTAAAAGCATCAGAAACAAGGCACAGGGTAAACTGGGTGTGCGCTGGCACTGTAGGCAAAACTGGAGTATGGACAGTAAGTTGAAAGGGTCCATCCATTCCCAAAGGATTGCCTTCCTTCTGTCATAGACACATAAGTATCAGATGAAAAAAAAAATATTCAGCCTGAGATTGAATGTGTTTGGGATGATGGAGAACAACATAGTAAGAATTTAAGGCATAATGAGACATAAACATAGACTGTAAAGGGAATTTACCATAAAAATCCAACTCAGCAGGCCCTGTGTCTCCACTATTGGAGACTGTTGGAAAGGCTTGGGGATTTTCGGTCATTGAAGTGAGCAGCAGGGGGAGGTGAGTTTGAAGAAGGAGTCAGACCCCAGATCCGCCAGTCCCTACACCCTCACCAACAGACTACTATTTACCTGATCAAACAACAGACTCCACAAAACTCTCTGGAGCTGCTAGCTGCAGTGCCTCCAAACTGGTTTCTTCTTGTTTCTGCAGTTCTGAATCTTAGCATTTAAAAAAGATGAAGGAATAAATACATAGATCTTTCAGATAAATATAAAAGTTTTAGGTACTAAACCTCCATTCCCAAACTTAGGAACATTTAGAAAAGTCATTTTCAGTCCAGTCCTTATACTTTATCATTTCACAAGTTAGGACAAAGAATGAGTATAGAATTTCAATGCTGTAATGGCCATTGTGATGCTATGTAGCCTATTGTAAATGGTATGCTGAACATAACTGGACTGTAGATGAGACCGAGGTACATACGAGGAAAAATCTTCTTACCAAGGAAATTCCAGGTATTCTTCATGAAAACTCACTTGGTGACAATGAAAAGAAAAAATTGTTGTTTGTTAAGATCTCAGTTCAAGTGAGACCCTTAGAGAGCTCTGTCCAAACTTTTATACTTTTATCAAGTTATTGATATTAAGGATATAATTATTTCTTTAACTAGCCTGACAGTTATTTCCTCTGTGCAAAATGATGATCACTGAGCAAGTATTTTGTGACAAGAATCATCCTAAGCACTGGAGATCTATGTATGAGTGAATAAAAATAGATATCTAAGAGAAGAGGTCAAAACTTTCATGATATTTATATGTCACTGGGAGGAGATAAAAGTTAATAAACACATATTATGCTGGGTGGTGATGATAAGGAAAGATAAGCCAAAGTAAGAAAAATAGATAATAAAAGTAAATAAAAAAGAAAATAATAAAGTTGGGTGGGAGAATAGAGAGTGACAGTGGGGTGTAGCTGTGCTATTTCAGATGGGTTGTTCTGGGCAGGTCTCTCTGAAAGTTCCTACTACAAAAGTTAATCTGGGCTTTGGTAGGAGTCAGGGTGGGGAGATGAGGGGGAGCAGAATTAGCAATAAGGCTTTGAGAGAACCACATGCTGCTATCTCTTCTTAACTTTGCATTGTTCCCGACTGGCCTCAGCTTAAAAAAAAAAAAAGTAATGTTCAGAAATAGTCATTGGTATTTTAGAATTCTTTCAAAGTTGGGCATGGTAGCATGCATCCGTGATCCCAGCATTCAGGAGACTGAGGCAGGAGGATCAAAAGCTTGAGCCTATCTTGAACTATATATCAAGACCTCTCAAAAAAACAAGCAAAAATAAAACTCAAAAACACACAAAATTCTTTCTAAATTAATATATAAGCTTTGTCAAAGAAACACATAGCACCTAAAAGATTAATGATTTTCTTCAAGTTTGCTCCTTTCCAGACAGGAAAAAAATAGCCAGGACGGATACTCTTACTCTTAGTGTGATATTTAGGCAAGACATTCCTTGGGGGAAAAAATGTTAGAACCCCCTATATTGCAGCTGTATATAAACTAGTTCTCTTCACTGATGTTCATGAAGTCATTTCTCTCAGTGTGCCCATAGTAACAGCACACATGAGGCTGGGAAGGCTTTCCCACACTTACCAACCCTGCAGTTTCTTCCTATCCTTCATGTTTTTAAACTAATAATAATAATAATAATAATTTAGAGTCAAAATTATATGAAATTGTACTACAGGGGCAGGCACTGTGAGATGGAACCCATGTCTTCCTTCAGGTATGAAGGGTTTATTTTCTCTTATCGTCCCCATGAGCATTGCCTTGGCTGCAAAGAGCCCGCTAATCCAAGCTGACGTGCACACTCCAGCACAGCCCCCCTTCACAGAACAGTGCTTGGGGGGCACAAAGTTTCACCTTTCTCATCCCAATCAAGACAAGTCTACAGGGTCAGCCCAGCTTCAAAACCCTGTGTAATGCAGCTCCTCCAATAAGACTACACCTCAGCTGGCTTCTGCCTCTGACCCATCCCTTCTTCTGTTCTTTCTCTTCCTTTCCACAGGCCTGATCCCGAGAGCATGCTCTAATAAACTTCATACAGTCCAGTCTCTACCTCAGAGTTGGTCTCCCAGGAAACCCAGCCCACTGTACCTCTGAGGTGTGACAGAAGAATACAGTGGATGTTTAAATTTTTTAATTTTATTTTTTTCAATTTGTTTTTTATTAGAACGTGTTTGCAATACATGAGGATTACATTCTTTGTGCAGAGTTGGTGCATGTACATAACACATCTTAATTATTTTTACTTCCCCTTTCCTTCTCATCCTTCCCCCCTCTTTTATCTCTTGGTCCCCTTACCATTTACAAAAGATCTAATTTATTAAAGTAAAAGACACAATACCATTAATCAAAATATTCACCCTCACTTTGAATACATTCATCTCATCATTCTTGCTACTTTCTGAAGCAGTTCTGGCAGTCTTTTGTGTCTTTGCAAAGTGTGTTAGAAAAAAAAAATACATGAAATGCTGCTGCCAAATGCCATCCAACAAAAAGGCAAGCTCCTAAAAATATCCCAGTGAGTCCTCATCCACCTTATTCTCTGGATCTGGCAGCATGTGACTTCTGGCTCTTCCCAAAAGTCAAAACAACTATGAAAGGTAAATGTTTTGAATTTATTCAGGACACTGAGATAGCTACAACAGTGCAAATAAAAACACTCATGAGAGAACTTTCAGAACTGCTTCAGAAAGTGGCTAGAATGATGGCATAAGCACGCCTGAAGGAACGGGACATATTTTGAGGTGCTGATGGCAATGTGTCTTTTACTGTAATAAATTTTAATTTAAACATCCCCTGTCATATCACATTATGTCTAAATAGGAGAGAAGGTTGCTTTTTAAAAAAATAGTTATTTAACTCATTTTAGAGGGTTCCTACCCTCTACATAATTAAATAAATTTACAAGACTAGGACAAAAAAGTATATTAAGTGACAAAAACTTAATACAGGGGGCAGAAGTCTGACTTTTATATATAAAACCTTGGGGAAGCTAGCCACGGTAGCACACACCTACAATCCCAGCACTTGAGAGTCTGAGGCAGGAGGATCACTGCAAGTTCGAGGTCCGTATGGGCAACATAGCAAGTTCAAGGTCAACCTGAACTACACAGTGAGACCCTGTCTCTAAAGAAAAAAACAACTTGAGGAAATTTTTAGATACAATTTTTTAATTTTTCAAACATTCATTTGTTTATTTAGTTAACTAGTTAGCTTTCCTTTTTGCTATTAATTTCTAGTTTTATCACACCACAGTAAAAAATAAATATAGGTTAAAAAATACAGTCTGTATGAAGTTGAGCCTTTGGAATGTATTAAGTTCTCTGTTTAACTCATACCATGCTTGCCTGAGAATAATATATTTTAGATGTTTATTCTATAGCTTTTCTATTTGCTTTATCAGCTTCCAAGACATTTTTTGAATTATGCTTTACTTTTTTTTACTGGGTTTCTTTGTGGCATCTTCATATAGACATATAACAAATTTTGATCATATTTTTCCCCATTATCCTTCCCTCCTCCCCTAATTCCTTTCCTTTTACCAAATAGTCTCCCTTTTCTTTTCAAGTCACTTCATTGTTGGTGCTCTGGGGTTTGTTTTGTTTTGTTCTAGATTCCACATATTAGGGAAAACATGTATACTTAGTTTTTCTGAGTCTGTCTTTTCTTAAAGATCAACCATAATTATTGATTTACGTATTTTTTCTTAGATCAGTCAATTATTTCCTCTTATATTTTGAGGTCTTTCTGTATTTCTATATGTTGAATAGCATACATGCTCATGATTATTGTGTTCTATCATCAATATATAATGTCCCTCGTTTCCCTTGATTAGATTTTTCACTTTAAATTCTATTTGCTCTGATATTAAATGTGCTGTGATTTTTTTCACTTCATGTATATCTGGTTTATTTCTACTATTCCTTTATTTTCAATCTTTCTGTAACCTTTTACTTTAGACTGATAACTCCTATAAATATCACATAGGTAGATCATAGGTCTAAAAAAGGATCTGTCTTTTGATTGGCCATACTAACTCACTTGTGTGGGTTGTAAATACTGTTACATTGATTTTTGCTGTCTTATTTGGTGCTATTTGCCATCTTTTCCTTTCTTTCTTTTGTCTTCCTTGATTTTCTTTAAATAGTTTACACTTTATTTTGCCAGTGTAAATGTCATAATTCTGTAGTTATTGTTGTGGTGGCTGTCCTGGCTCATTAGCCATATTTAGGCCTATTTTTCCTAACAATGTCTAACACTTATAAATATCCACATCCTCACCCAAATAAAATCTAACTGTCTCATCTCCTTCCGATCTTTCCCCTTACCACTTCCTAAATGTCTAATGATTTTAATGTTCACACATGACTCATTCAATTGGTCTTTGTCATCCCTGCAAAATACAGCCTTAAACTAGGAAAGTGTGACATTTTTAGTTATCTACCTAGCCTTTCTCTTTCTGCCTGGAACATGGCTCTGATAAATGTACATTTGCCATAGTCAAATCCAATTTTCCCAAATCCCCTGTAGTCCCTGAGATCCCCAGAGGAGATGTGTGCAAAAGAAAAGCAAAGTAATAATTTCTGCATACTGCATAAGTTTCCTTTTCTTAAATTACTCAGATCTAATTGGGCCAAACTCAAAGTAGTTTGTTTGCTCTTCTCTGACTATTCCACCTGCCTAATTTGATCCTTAGTCTTTCCCCAGACCAAAAAAGAAAGGCAAGAAAGGGACCATGCCAGCCAGCCCATGGCAAAGATACCAAGAAAGGGTGCAGATACAATGTGAAGTCTACCTAGGGTAACAGCTCCCCAGGGCCCTTAGAGAAGACACCATAGAGGGTCAGCTTGCCACTCCATATACCTGGAGGAATAGAAACACAGTGTGAACAAGCCACCTCAATATTCCACACATACCTGATCAAGCATGGCTTCCTGTTTGAAAAAACTGAAGTATCTAAAGGTAAAAGTGGTGATCTAAAAATACAGTGAGGGTTTCTTTAAATAAAGAAAATTTATTATAATGAAAGACACATTGCCATTAATACCCCTCAGAATACTCATCCTCTCTTCAAACACATTTATCCCATCATTCTTGCCACTTTCTGAAACACTTCTGGAAGTCCTCTTTTGTATCTTTGCAAAGTGTGACACAAACATTATGGTGACCAGGCCTCCCTTGCGCATGTGCACAGAAACCAGCTCCTGAGTTTCACTTGTGATTTTGCTTGGGTGAGAGCAAAATGGAGAATTTGTCTTCCACCCCAGTCGGCGTCATCCACCTCTGTAATCTCCGCCTTGGCAACCTCACTGGAGCAGCTGGACAAAGAGCAGACTAGAAAGACAGTGGAAGCTTTGTTGACGCTTTCCAAGTGTAGGAAAACCAACAATGAGCTGCTCTTGAATAGGAATGAAAATTTATTTTTAATGGTGGAATTATGGGAAATTCCAGGAAAAGAACTGAGAGTCAGATTCTCCTTGTCTCATAGTATTTGATCAGATTTGTCAGAAATTTGCTTTTTTACCAAGGATGAACTCCAGTCAGTGGAACAGAAGAATGTTTCTACAGAAAACTTCTGAACATGCATGGAGTTGAAACAATTTATCAGGGATGGGGATATAGCTTAGTGGCACAGCGCCTGTCTGGCAAGCGTGAGGTCATGAGTCCTATTCCTGGCACACACAAAATAATTCTCAGGTAAGAAGCAGATTATCTCTTTCTGAATTTTCAAATTTAGAAATAGAAAGCTTATGAAGCCAAGCTCTGCCTCCTGAGTAGTTTTGATTTCTTGTTTGTTTGATTTCTTGTCAAGGCACAAAAACATGTCACAGGGAAGAAGTCTCCAAAAAGAGTCCTGGTCCCAACACACCTCAGGGCAGAAGAGAAAGGCTTTGCATGCTCCTGAGACACCAGATGCAGGTCCAGGGAGGAAGCCAAAAATAGGACAAAAGAAAAAAGAAACTCCTCCCTGGGGAAGAAAGATATGAAACAGACTCTAAAAAAGCTAGAAGCCAGCTACTGCTAGAATATCTGCAAGGAAAGCTCCCTGCACTCCCAAATAATCACCAACAGAACCCAGAGTGCCCCAGTCAACCTAAAATCAGTGATTCAACCAGAAGGAAACAGCAGAGTTACCAAAGGGCTGTTTGACAATACTTGGGTCCTGGACTGGTGCTCTAACACAGGAGTAGAGGGCTTGCCAGTGTGCACAAGGCCCTGGCTCCATCCTCTGTACCACTAAACATAAATAAATAGAATAAAAATACTCTCAGATCCTGATCCACCATTGCAACCTTCTTCAAAAGTAAGGCTTGGATTTAAACACTTTTTTTTTAAACCTTCACAGGTAACATTTATCTGGCTATAAGAAACAGTGGTTAAAATAAAGTTACTTTTTAATTGTTCCCCTCTGCATTTGCTCATGAAATAGAGGGAAAATGAGCACTTCTCTGTGACTGTGACTTTTTATTATTAAAATACAACATTTGCTTTTGAGAAGGCATACTGTTGACATTCTGAATCTCATCAGAATGACAGGGTTTGACTTATAGGCCTGTGTTGGGGCAGGGGGCAATACGGTGAATGTTGCTAAGTTCTACCCAATGGAAAAGCAGGCTCATACAAACATTACAGTATGACCACACATACTTTATTCACCAGATCTGGCACGATGTGACTTCTGGCTCTCCTCCAAAGTCAAAATGACCATGAAAGGCAAATGCTTTATATTGATTCAGGATATCAAGGCAAGCACCACAGCATAACGAAAGACACTCATGAAGGAGGACTTCCAGAACTACTTCAAAAAGTGGCATGAATGATGGGATAACTATTAGAAGCGGGGAGGAGAAAGTACATTTTGAGGACCATTAACAACAATGTGTCTTTTGATGTTTTAAATTATTTTTATGTAAACATATACCATATCTTTCAATCACATATACAGAGTTGTGATGCCTATGCTGTATGGCTCAAAAACTGTGCTTTAGATACCAACAGTCAACGAAAATATGCAGTTGAATGAGACACCATCCCTGACCCCAGAGTGCCCACAGAAAATTAAAGAAGAAATATGCATACAAGGCCGTGCAATGTACATCATAATGAAAAATTTCTCAAAACTCAACGGTTTCCAAGAGCAATCACTCAGCGTCAGGATCCTAGGGGGACAAGAACTATTAAGGAGTTGAAAAAGGTAGAACACTTTCTCTTCTGGACCAATTCCCTAGTCGCAAACCATTCAAAGGGCTTCCCTTCCCCCAAATTGTCTTTCCCTTTTTACTAATGCTCCAAATTTCTTTCAGTGGAGACAAAGGCTGTCTTTCTGCAATTAGAAAAAACAAGCTTAAAATAGAAGTGCTGTAGGGTGGTGGAAAGGAGGTCCAACCCACATGTGAATATCAGATGATGGCCACTTTTGATGGGGGACAGAGCTTAATAATTCATAAGCCCTGGAGCTCTGGAGGCCCTGAAAACCCCCACTGAAAGGTGGAACAGCAAAGAACGTGTAGGCATGTGTCACAGTGTTGTTCAGGGTGTGCTCTGTTGATTCGTATCCATGGAAAACCAAATAGAACAGTAAGAAAATCACCTGTGCCCTCTTCTCAGGTCACTTCAGGAGGGACTTGTTTTGGAATTGTGGTCCTTGTCTTCATCTGCTGACATCTGAAACTATGAATTCATATTCTGAATCCCACAAATCATAAACACCACTCAGCAAGCTCTTCAATCCCAGACCTCTTCCCAGAACATCTCACGTTCCAGTTTCTTCCTTAGCAGATTAATTTGATCATTTTATCAATTGACTCTAGCAAGGCCCTTATAATTCCTCCAAGGTGTCTCCAATGACAATGACCACCTCTTGTGTCTTACTATAACTGTAACCATATGATAATTCCTCCATCACACTGACTTCACACACAACTGCTCTTTTGGCTTCCCTACCTGGTCCTTTTTTTCAAACAGTTACATCCCCACATGGACAGACATCTGGGATAGAGGGCTCTAGTGGGAGGAGAGGTGAACATGGTACGTTCACGTGCCTTCAGAGCTTCAGCCTGGGTTAATAATCCCCCAAGCACCACTTTGTGTGAGGCAAGGTATAAATATATGCTAATATGAGTTCTGACTCCTTGTCACAACACATTGCAAGCTGCATTTGTGCAAGATAAAATAAAAAGATTAGATGTAATCTTGAAGTCAATCAGGAAGCAAGAGGAAACCAAAAAAAAAAAAAACACACACACACACAGAGTTCAGATTGTCAACAAGGAGAAGCAGAAAAATAACTTGAATCGAACTGCAGTTTATCTCGTTAAGTCTTAAAGGAAACCAATTTCTCTCAGAAATTGGAAGGCAATTTAAACATTTTTACAGTTTTACTAAAGTTTGAAAATTTCCAGTGAAAGAATGAGATTTTCTTATTTCTGCATAGCTGACATTTTCCTGTACTTTCAGGGACTAGAGGGCCCTAGATAAAAGGATATTTAAAGAAAAGAGAACACAGTTATCAAGAAGTAAGGGCAAAATCTATTAATGAAACTCTTGATTGCCAAAGGACCTAAGGAAGTTAAAACTGTGTAGGGAAAAGTCAGGCTATGAAATCTGGTCTGGTGCTGGATAAATTGAGCAGGATTAATTGACAAACACAGAAGTCACATTTAACTTATGAAGGGCAAATAAATTATGCCATTCTCAAAGATAAGTTGCATTCCACTGAAGTCTGTGACATCATAAGCCAAAGGCAGTGTTCACAATAAATTTAAGTCGTCTTCGATAAACCCACTTCCCTATTCCTAGAAGCATGAACATACTGACAGTGACCTCTGCTTTGTGATGTAGTTTTAACTTTTCTTTCCTATGCTGAAAAGTATAATTTCCCCCAACTGTCACATATAAGAGAAATCACTAACTAAACTTCCGTCTTGAGAATTGAGACCAAGCCCCTCTCAATCCTATGGTCCGTAAAGAATTGATTTACTAACAAACAAAAGTAGACTTTTCCTCCCTATGTCACAATGGGCAATGAGCTTTCAATATTGCCAGAAACATCAAGGCTTACAGGATATATACACATAGAGTCTGCTCATGGAAGAGGACGGACCAGAGTAACTGAAAGGAGCTCTTATACTTCACTCAATATATATGGTATCTTTCACTGCAAAAAAGTCAAGTATTGCTTTTGTGATTCAAATAAATGTACTTTTAAGATGTTTTGAGATAGGGCTGGGGTTTGTAGCTCAGTGAAAGAGAGCTTGCTTAGCTTGCACAAAGCCCTGGATCCCATCCCCAACACCACCACCACTACCACCAAAAAAAGAATGTTTTGAGATGAATAAGCAGAGATTTATTTCAGATTCATGACTCTCTGAAAAACTGCCAACTTCAATCCCTCAGATGAGATTAATGGGCACTTCATTAATATCCACTATGAGCTGGACAAAGCTCAGATTGTCACCTGCCAAAATTGTAGTTTTTGTTTTCATTCATTACTTTCATTGCACACTCATTCAGTTAACAAACATTTACTGAAAAATTACTATCTCATACACTAAAAAGGATGTATGAAGTGAAACTAAAATTTTCCTTAAAAAGAAAGACAATAATAAACACCAACGAGAGGGGCCGGTTGTTCTCTATTTTTATGAGACAAAATCTCAGATTCATCAGAGAAAATATTCAGGAACAAAAAATTACCTTCTCTGGTTTCTCACTTCTACTGACAACTTTTCTCTTTCAATAACTTGTTATGTGCCAGGAGCAAACAATATGAAACCCATTTCTAATGAGCAATAATTATAGCTTTAAGAAGCCATACAATCAGTGTTCAATGATTTCATTATTAGATAGCACCATAAATTATGCTAATGCTGATAACAGTTCTGGATGAGAGCGGTCCAGATCCAGGAGATTGCACTGAAATTATTTACATCCTCTATTTCTGAAACAATAGACCCAGCAATTTGAAAATCAGATGATCCGATTTATTCTGGCAGGACACACATGTTGCATCAACCATAAAATTAAATAGGTTTCTTTTTTTTTCCTGACTTTTTTTTTCTTGTTTCTTTTTCAAGTCTTTTTCTGCCTTCTCTCACTTTGCATATTATCAATCTCCTTTGAAAGATTTCTAATACTGTAAATCTTGCCTCTAAAATCACTCGTCAATAGTGGTTAATGATGTCATACAAGAAGATAGAATGTCTTTATAAAAGCTAAGCTTAAAAAATGCAAAGCCTCAAAAATCACAGCTCCCTACAGGCAGAAAGGGATAGCAAGTGACAGTTCTAGGAAAGCATTTCCTTTTCCTATCAAATCCAAAGTTCTAAGTTCTGAAGGTTTAGTTACAAAAGGAAAATCTCCAGATGACAGGAAGAACTGGCCCAGGTCTCCTGACTCTATCCTCGTATGTTTAACCCTTCTCTTGGAATTTTCACATTTCAGTTAATTCTAACAAAAGCTGCCCTTTTCTGAGTACTACTTTTATGTCTGGCCCTGTACAAAGGTGTTTACATATAACTATCTCATTCAAGCCTCATCAAAACCCTGTGCAGAGCTGGGGATGTAGCTCAGTGGCACAGTGCCTGCCTGGCAAACACAAGGCAGGCCCAGTACCAGAAAAAAATAATTTAATTTAACTTAATTTTTAAAAAAATCTATGCAACCATTCTATGATTTCCGTTCTGCTGGTGAAGAATAAAAGGCCCAGAAGGCAAAACACAAAAGCAATAACTAATTTGCCTAAGAACATGCAACAAATGGAAAAGTTAGTACTCAAACCCAGGGAAACCTGAGATTGTTGCCCATGATAGAGGTTGTGAGGAACCTGACACCAATGTGATTACAAGTGCAGTATTTTTGAAGCCTCATAAAGGGCAGTTATTACACCATACAACAACAATAAAGACTTTCTTAAAGTACCCATCTTTTTCCAAAGATGTGGAGCAACTGGATCCTTTACTGTGAAAGACATTCATTGATACAGCCACTTTGGAAAACTCTGTGGCAGTACTGATTAAAGCCAAGCACCCAGCAGTTACACTTCCATGTTTATACCACACAGAAATGATGTGTACAGTAATATTTGTGATGGTTTAGATCTAAAATATCCCCCCCAAATCTCATCAATTCAGAGGTGGAGCTTTCAGAAGGTGATTGGAACATGGGAACACTATACTCATCTCTGGATGAATCTATTGATGAGTTCACAGAGAAATACGATTATTAGGCAGATTCCATACACTAAGTGTACCCCAGAAATGTACAACTATGGAAGGAGAACAGGATAAGGGAAGGATGGTTGGGGTGATAATAATCAAACTATGCTAATATACATGTATGAATCTGCCAAAATGAAGCCTAAAGGCTCTGTCTCTGTCTGTGTCTGTCTCTCTGTCTCCCTGTCTCTCTCTCTCTCTCCATCTCTCTGTCTCTCTCTGTCTCTCTTTGTCTCTCTCTCTCTCTCTCTCTCTCTCTCTCTTCCTCTCTCGCTCTCACTCTTGTTCTTGTACTCGCTCTTTCTCTGCTTCCTGACTGCCAGGCGTTGAGCAACTTTCCTCCTCCAGGTCCTTCATCATGTTATTTCTGCCTTGGAGTAAGCCAACCATGAACTGAACCCTCTGAAACTAAGGACCATAATAAAACTCTCCTCTTTTAAATTGTGTGTGTTAGGTATATGGCCCCCACAAAAACAAGAAAGCTGACTGATATAATGCTCATGGCAGCACTGCTCAAAATACTGCCAAAGTTAGAAACAACCCAAATGTCTATTAATATGGACAATAGGAATATCCATTAATTTGCCCATGAATAAGTTAATTAATCATGGTATATTTATTCAGTGAAATACTAAGAATGAAAAAGAGTAGATGACTGATACATGCAGAGATGTATAAATCTTACAGACATAGAGTTGAATGAAAGAAGTTAGAAACAGAATACATACTAAATGATAACACGAATATGACACTTAAAAACGTGTGAAACTACTCCATGGAACCAGAATCAAAACGATGACAACGGTTGGGCTACAAAGGACATTCTCTCAGGGCTGGAGGAAACAAATATTCTATATCTTGATATGGGTAGTAGTTTAACAAGTGTATTCATATTTTAAAATGCAATGAGCTATACACTTAACATTTGACTACTTTATGTAAGTTGTCAATTTTTTTAATGATTGAAAATTCTTATTGAATCTCTTTGTCTCTAAAAATCACAGTTATGACAAATGACCCACCAGACTCTTCCCTAATTCTTCAAATGTGAGCTACCCTCTCCTTGCTCCTTCACCACACCTTCTAAATTCATTTTATTCTATCCCACTGATAACTTTATGCCCTTTCCTACATAAATCAGTTTATCTCCCTCTGGCCCCTTCCTTTTCTACTCTCTGTTCAGGACTATACTCTGCAAAATCAAAATCCCAGTAGTCAAACAGATCAAACAAATGACTCCCTTTAGAAGATGATCAGTGTGCTTAGAGATATGGATTATAATTATTTGTTTCTATATCCTCCAAGAGAGGTAAATTCCCCGAGGGTTGGGGTTACATACCACAAATGATTGTTAATGTGGAGTTATAGTCAATGAATATTCTTACTCAATACTTAAACTTACTCATTAAGTTCTCATCACCCATTCTAGAAAAGCCAGCAAGGACAAAGGATTAAGGTAATAATCAAGAACATTTGGAGTCAAAATCATAAAACCTCCGGGTGTAGTGGTGCATACCTGTAATCCCAGCACTCAGCAGGCTGAGGCAGGAGAATCGCTGCAAGTTTGAGAGCAGCCTGAGCTATGTATTGAGTCCAGGCCAGCCTGAATAACATAACAAGATCCTGTCTCAAAAAAAAAAATCATAAAACTATATCTCAGAGGTATGTGCCCCAGAATTACAACAAAAATACAAGATAACAGACTTTAGTTCTCTTGGGTCATTTTGCTACTTTTAATCTTTTTGTCTATAACTTGCTGCCTTTTATCAAACAGATACAACCCATTGCCAAGAGAAAATAGAACAATAATTCCCTTGGAATTTGCACAGGGGAAAAGAAAATAAGTTTAAGCAGACTGTGAAGTTGTCTAACCTCTGAATGTAAGAAACAAGCCAGAAAACCAGACAAGCACCTATTTTCTTGCTTTTGAAGTCAGAAGAGCCAAAGGTGATTAGCTCCCATTTTATACATCTATTTACTTGAGAAGGTGCTCAAGTATGAGTACCTTATAAGAATAGCCTTATCTTGAGCTAGGTGTGGTGGCATACTCCTATAATCCCAGCACTCAGGAGGCTGAGGCAGGAGGATCATTGCAAGTTGAAGACCAACCTGGGCTACAAAGTGAGCTCAAGGCCAGCCTGAACTGCATAATGAGACCGTGCTGAAAAGAGACAAAAAAAAAAAAAAAAAAAAGAAAAGAAAAGATAAAGAATAGCCTTATCTTGTGAATTTGGAGTGCACCAACTAGTAATCACCATTAGAATCTCCAAGTTCAAAGTCAGGAGTGCAAAGGAAAAGAAAAATAAAGGCAAATAGATGAATTAGCCCTATTACTTATCAAGGAAGAATGGTGCAGAAGATTGTGTCGGACCAGATTTAGAGGAGAAAAAAATCTTTGTTCACATTCCTCACCCAAATAAAACTGAATGAAATAAAATCTGAAGTCACGTAGCAAGCCTCAACTACTACATCACAGAGGCCTAAAACCTACTTGAGAAATGAAATGAAATAAGTAAATAAATAAATAAAACCTATTTGACATTCAAGTCATTTCTTCAAGCATTGATATGTTACAGGCGTTTATATAGCACCGTATCACCAAAAACATTTCCATGTTTAGAAAGAGAATGTACCATGCCCTCCCAGTCCCCCACACAGCCACCTCAGCTGGATGACTTTTATATAAATACAGAAGTTAGCTGCTAAGAAATGTACCTTTGCTTCTCAGAAGAGTATTCCTGTGTTTATCTTTTGGTAGGCCTGGGCTTGCTAGACATAAACCATCCCTCATCAGCAACAAGTAGAGGTTTATTTTTGTCATTCATAAAATAAACCAGGTCTCAGCCAAAGGAAATGGCTTATGGAGGCAGCCCCGTCATAGAAGTGCGGTGGAAGTTACAAATGGCTCTGCAGCCCAGACCATAAACAGTCTTTTAAAAGACTGGTGCTGAGCTGTTGATATTAAAAATCACCTCATTAATTATGTTTGTAAACAATGCAGCTGTCTGTGCTTGCAAGCTGGCTTCCTCAGCATAATAATATTTGTAACAATAATAACCATCATTTCAAGCATAGTAATAAATAATCAATCCAAGAACCTCAAGTGAAATCACATCTGGGAGCTGACACCTGGTCATTCAAAATACTTCCTCAGAAGGTAGGAAGGTTGTTGTTCGTTTTCTACTCACACTGGCACTTTATCAGCATCAAGTACTCTACCAGAATGTTCCCCGTCTCATGTTTTTGAAAGGGACAGGTCAACAGCTAGTGTGAGAAGAGTAACAAATCCAAGAAGGAAGCTGAGAGACCAAAAAAATGAAAGAGTTGCCCAGAAACAGGCACCATGGGCCAAAGGGAAGGATCGGTGAGGTTGATATGGTGCCCATGGGTACCAGTTAGCCAGCCATCCCTTCTCTGCACTTGTTCAGTCACATGTGTACCCTACAATAATTTACCAGACACCTACTGTGTGCCAGGCAGGGATCATGTGCTGGGGAAAATATCCTTTTCAGATGCCTGTTTGTGATGCTATTGGGATGTATCTGGTCAACTACACAATATCAAATCTAAGTGACCTGCGGTTTAATTTCAAGTCTTATTTACTGTTCTAAAGTTAACCTGGCAGTTGTAAGCCCTTAAGATTGTTAAAAAGCAAAAGGAAAATATGTTTTTGTGTAACACAGGTAGGCTAGAATCACCAGACCTCTTTCCACATGAGAGGACAACACCTTCATACCTCATTTATGCCTCCTCCATATAAATTTTAATTCCGAACTTCACCGGAGAGAAAAAAATGTGGTATCCAATTCCAAAGCATTACCCATTTGCTCTATCTCTGTCCCTCTCTTTCCCCTCTCACTCTGTGTATATATTAATTTTATAGATCTTTTTATTGTCTGAACTACACTGGTTGCGTGAGAAGCAGAACAATAGGCCAAGAAGTTCCATTTCACACATGCCATCTTTATAATTCAAATAGGACAATAAAAAGAGAGAGAGGGGGAGAGATCTATAAACTGGTGATAAATCAGTGTCCTAAACCAAATTAACCATCGAAATAGATTATCATAAAAATAATGCCATGAAAAATATTCTTCACCTTCCTGGTTCAGCTGCTCATAATGGAGGGAGGGAGGGAGACTATGTGAGTGTGTGTGTGTGAGAGTATGTGTGTGTGTGTGTGTACAGACATGTGCATGCTTGTGCACACACACATGCTCCAAAGAGAACCAGAGGTCATGTGCTACACACACTGTTCGCTGTTCCAGTAACAGAAGAGGGTGGAGAAACCACAAAACTGATTATGAGTCTAGTGTTCAGCTTTATTCAATATGATAAATAATAATAACCATGTTCCAGAGGTTATGTAAGACTCTGAGGATACAAAATGAGCTAAAGTGGACATGCTGTTTGTCCCAAGATACTCAGTTGGAGCAGAAGAGATAGACATTAATCCAATAACTACACAGATAAAATTTTGGTGACCATAAACTCTGATAAATGTCATTAAGGAAAGCCCCAGGCTGCTTGAGAGCAATGAAAAAGGAACCTGACCTAACCTGAGGTCAAGAACAAAGGAATCTTTGAACCCAAGAACCAGCAGAGGCCGGGAGATGTAAACGGCCCCCCATGTCGGCAGAGGGAGTGGAATACACTTCCTTCACAGAAGAAGGCTGGGGGGGAATAGATGAGGTGATGTGATCGAGACCACAGGCAAGAAGAAGAGGGGGACTGTGGATATAGGCAGTGAGAGCACAAGGACAGGTGGCACAGCCTGGGGACTAGAAGAAGGTCACAAAAGGCAGAGAGCAAGGGAAAGCAGGACCAGGTCAGATGGAGCAGGCCAAAGTCAGATTATGCAGATCATTAACAAGGAGTGGGAGGATGAAGATAGAAGGTGACACTGGATTTTGAAACTCAAAAGCTTTGTCTCCATATGAGAACAAGTTGACTTGAGCAAAAGAAGATGCTAGGAAGACAGTTATTGGTACTCTTAGCGCTCTGCCACAGAAGTCTAGGCCTAAGTGAGAGACTGGACCAGGAATCTAACATTAATTAGCTGTGTGACCTTGGGTAATTTACTTCACCCCTTTAAGCCTCAAATTCCCCACCTGTAAAATGGCAATAATAATGGTTTTAGTGGGGATTAAATGAGATCAGGCCTGTGGATCGGCCAGCCTACTGTAAGCCTTCAATAAATGTTAGCTATTGGTGGTGCTGGAGATGGAGAGAAATAGACAGATTAGAGTGATATAAATAGTCCACCTACAAGAAATCACCCTACCAAACTTATCACTAGGAGGTGTGACACAGGTTTTCTTTCGTAGGAGGCAGGTAGGAAAGGAAGGAATGGGAAAAGCAATTGGCACCGCTATAAGGAGTTTTCCCAAATTTGAAACAATTCCTGGTCTTCATAATAAGCACTGCCAGTAATATTTAAGCCATGACAGGTATCTGAGACTAGAAAAATAATGACTACAAATGCTTAAGTAATATCTCCAACCAGCTTTACCACAACAGCAACAAAATGCTATGGGAAGACAGTTAACTTCCCCAAGGTCATAGGGCTGTTAATGGCTGAAGCCAGGTGTGGAACCCAGATTGAAACCAAATGTGTCCCCTTTCCAGGGGTTGACACAGCTTGCCAAAGGGTCTAAACCCAACCCACTCTTTCCAGAAACTTCCAGTCTAGTAAAAAAAACCAAACAAACAAACAGCAAACTCCAAGAAATGAGGTACAATTCAAAGTCCAGTTCTGTAGTTTGAAAATTATGGTCACACTATAAATTGTTTGGTAAGCAGCATCAAGCTAATTTTATAGAGCTATAAAATTATTCTTGCCCTTGGATCTAATAACGTCATTTTGAGAGCTTTATCAAAAAGCATACAGGAAGTTAAATAGATGAGAGTATTATTTGTGGGTCGCCAAAGGCAATTGTTATTTACTTTTGAGGTGAGTTGGATGATAGGCCATTTGCATATCTGAAACTTCTAATGCAGCAAGAAAAAAATTATCCTCTGTATTAACCACAAACTCAAGGACTGAGACACTTCCTTAATTAAATCAAACTGCTTTTCCACAGAAGCTGTAGGTAAACCTACTTGTGAGAAGCTTAAGGTAATTGATACTGAAATTAAGCACTCATTCAAAATCAGGGTGGACTTTTGGTGAGCCTCCTGCCAAACACTCTCAGAAACCACAACTGGTTCCCCACACTGGTCCCTGAGGGCGTCCCCTTTAAACTCACTAGGCTCCTCCAGTAGGAGATAAAATCATGCAAAGGTATGGATTAGCTATCATGTCATTATAGCAGGCACAGCCGTCTGTTACAGGTAAATTGCTAGGCAATGTAATAACAATGCAGTTTATTTACTGTGCAGGGTGCTTATCTACAGAAATGTTCCCAACAAACAAAGAAAGGCGCAGCTAACTGCCTTCTCTTTAGAATTACAGACTGAAGCTCTGCCAGCACCTTCGGAGAATAAAAATGCTAAATAATCCCTGTATAAACAGAGTCCTGAAAAACACAAAGCATCTCCTAAAAGGGGAAGCAGAAAAAGGCAGCCAGTGTCTGGAACATCCACAAGGTCTTTCTCAGTCTCCCATCACTATGGAATAAATCACACCCCGAGAACAGGGGGACCCAGAGGATGGGTCCAGACTCGGAGCACCAGACTATGAAGGGAGGAGGAGAAGCAGGTTGTCAAGGTGGAGCACCACACATAGTATGCCTTGCACTTTTCAACGCTCTTTTAATTCCCAAACTATCATATAAGGTTAGTCTACTATTATCCTCCTTCCACAAAGAAGTTCGTGGTAAGAAACTGGCTCGTTAA
This sequence comes from Dasyprocta punctata, assembly GCA_004363535.1. NCBI lineage: Eukaryota > Metazoa > Chordata > Mammalia > Rodentia > Dasyproctidae > Dasyprocta > Dasyprocta punctata. Next base: position 23,770 of record RJWM01002625.1, read on the forward strand.
ACTGATAACTTGAAATTCAAAACCAAGTCTAAACCAGGCATGGTGGCACATACCTGTAATCCCAGAACTCTGGGAGGCTGAGGCAAAGTATCCCAAGTGCAAACCCAGCAAGGGCAAGTTGGTGGCTTAGGGCTAGAGATGTAGCTCAGTGCAAAGGCCTTGGGTTCAATCCCCACTCCCCAAATGAAAGAAGATCTCCTTCACTTAAAACTAGAGCTATCCACTTCTACACTGGACGGTTCTCAAGAACTTCAGGGAGTCACCTATGGTCAGACTCAGCATTAGGACTCCTGCTCTCCCCTGTCACTGGCACTACCTTATACACACATGCCACCTAATAAAGCATCCTTAGGCCTTACAGTCTGTACTCCACACTGAAGGCCAGAAATACAAAGGACACTGTTTTACTGAAAACCTAATAGATGCCTCTAAATATGCAGAGTTTCATGAATAGAATAAATGAATTAATGAATGAAAGGAGAAATCCAATTAAGGAGCCTAGAATGCTGCCTAAAGTGGCATGACTGGAATGTGATTGTTCTAAAAGAAAGCTGTAATTTAATCAATAGGATTAACATATCTGAAGAAAGAACATGTCCACAAAAAGAAGGCAGTCTTCCCAGAGTTCAGAAAAATGCAGCACTATTGAATTTGGCAGTGTTTATCCAATTGTGTCCAAGGCAGGGGAGTACATTTGGTAGGCAATAGAAAGATGTACCAAGATTATTAATTCACTTCAATCATCTTTGTAAGCCTACTGTGTGCCATGCTGTATAACCGGCACTGTGATTAAACATACACACACACACACACACACACACACACACACACACACACACACACAGAGTTCCTACAATAGAGAAACCTGCAATGATAGTGGAGACAACCACACTTTTGCAGTTTTTTCTTTAAATGCTCAGTGCTACAACAGAGGTATGTGAAGGATACTATAGAGTATGGAGAAGATAAAATTAGTCCAAGGGCTAGAAGACTTCCTGAAGTGACCTTTGAGCTGTGTTTCAATGAATAAATAGATACTGTCTAGGCCATGAAGGCCACAAAAGAACGGAAGGCAAAAAGACCACAAGTTCTTCCCATGACAGCAGGCTAGCAGCAGATGTCTAAGTCCAGACACAGAAGATCTGAGTAACCTGAGATTTATCCTCAGGGAAATAAGGACCACCAAAGGATGTTAGCTGGAGAGTAACAAGATCAACTCATGTCTTAGAAAAATCATTCTGGCAAAAATATAAACCATGGATTGAATGGAGAAACACTAACGAGGCCTATAGACCAGGTAAGAACAACTGTCAAAAGTCCCTAGGGAGGTTACGTCCTAAGTCAGTGGTAACTAGACTAGAGGAGAGAGGGAAAACTAAATGCTCAGGAGGTGATACTGTTGGTTAGTTAGATCAGAAGAGTGAAGGGAGGTGAGAATCAAGGTCAACTCCAAGTTTCTGGCTTGGATGTGAAATTAATGATTGATTGGATGGACAAGATGAAGGAAAGGTAAAGAATCTAGGATGATTCCAAGGGTCTGGTTTGAATGAGTTGATAGTTAACCATGGTCTGAGATAGGAAATGTAGAAAAATAGGAAGATCAACAAATTTGGATTTGGAAGTTGAATAAAATGAGTCTGGTTTTAAACATGTTGAAAAATACCACTGGACAGCTAAGAGGAGCTGTTCAGTGGGCCGCTGGGTACATAATCCTGAAATTTAGAAGAGGGTTCAGGGATAAAGATAAAATACATAAACATCTAGAGTAAATAGGTAAGTTCAAGCCATAAGCATAAAAGACATTAACCTAAAATGGATAGAAAATAGAAAGATGGATCAGTACTCGATAAGAAATAAACTAAATGATATCAGATTATACCATCTTACCTAGCTTTAATTTTCAAACATTGTAAAACCTAGTATTAATTAATAAAATAAAAAGAATTATAAGAAAGTAAAGCACAAAAAATGTCAGATAAATGCGGATGTGGGCCATAAAAGGTATTATTTCATAAAACAATGCTCTAAGATAAAAAAAAACTTACAAAAATAATGAAGACCCTAACTGATGTACTTTAAAATTTTGCTGCAAGGTTTTTTCTTATTATTTTTCTTTCTTTTTATCTATGAATAAAATGGATTTGAAAAAAATAATAGAAAAATTAATCATTTTAAAAATCAGCTTCCTGGGCCAGGGATATAGCTCAGCAGCACAGTGCCTGCCTGAGAAGCATGAAGTCATGAGCTTGATTCCTGGTACAAAAAAAATCAGCTTCCTGCCAAGAAAGATGAGGAAATTAGTACTCTCACACGCTTCCATCCATAACCCTTGATAAGGAATAACACTGATTTTCTATCCTGTTACCATAATTTCTACTTTTGTTTAGACTTAGTCCTTATATTTAAATGAATTAAATGTTCTTTCACTGTGCCTATGCCATTCCTTAGTCCTTTATTCTTACTTAGCTTTCACACGACTTAATCTTATGCTAAGTAATGCTTTTCTCCAAAAGGCATTTGTCTATTCTGTAATTCTTGAATTTGTTAATACACGAGAATGTTTACCTGTTGTCTTTACATTTGAGCAATATTTTCGCTGGGTATAATATTCCTGAGTCACTCTTTTCCTCAGAGATTTGAGGACATTACTTCATTAAGTGAAAATCCAAGGATAATCAGAATTTTCCCTATTAATAAATGACTCGCAAAGACCATGGCTTTAACCAAATGACAAGAGAAGGAAAACTCAAATAAGCTCTCTCAACATGCTTGATTCCTTCATGCTTTGAGATGGACAGATTACTCTTGGGCAAAAATGAAAAGCAACTTTCAAAAGTTACAAGCTCTTCTCTGCTTCATTAAATCTTATCCTTCAAGACCCTACTCCAGTGTCCCATGCCACCCTATAATCTGCTCCCCTCCCTCCTTTCTAGGTAGAACTACTTTCTTTGTGTGGTCGTTATCACATTTATAGTTGGCGGGATTCCTGTTTCCCCACTGAACTGTGAACAGTTTGAGAGGAGGACCTTTTTTCTTTTCTTTTTTTCATTATAACCCCAAGACTTACCACACTGCTAACAGAGAGGGCTCAGATATTTACTTCACAGCCTATCTATTCTCCCTTTCCCCCAGGGCACGTCCTTGAGAGATTCTTTAGAGGAGGTGCGCCCAAACAACTGCCTGCTTCAGAATCACCTGGAGGACTGGTCAAAGACAGTTGAGCCCCATCTCCAGAGTTTGATTTAGGAGGCTGGGATGGGGCTCAGGAATTTACATTTCTAACAAGTTTCAGATGATGCTGTTGGTCCAGGCACCACATTTTGAGAACCACAGACTCTGAGAACCATTAGAAATAGAGGGAGATGAGCAAATCCTTGCTAACTTTGGGTAAATGAGTTTCAGATAATTACCTTACGCATACCTCCTACACCATGAAAATCGGATGGGCAAAGTTAGTCCTTATTTCATAAGCCTAACATAAACGCAAATGTTAGAGTATGTGACCCATGAGGAGAGACATTTTATGATGTTTCTTTTAGTTTTTCTTCCTACATTCATTTTATCACTCATTAATAAGAACCTTTCATCTCTGGTAGTGTGATTCACTATTGTACTTCATTAACTACTTTCATTAATTCCATGGTCAGGTGGGAGTAAAAATCCAGAGGAAATTCACGTACTTTGGAACACATTCTTCTTAAAATAAAACAATAATGATCACTGAAAAATCCATTTCAAGCCTGGAGTGATGGCATGCCTGTAATCCCAGCACTCCAGAGGCTGAAACAGGAGGATCACCAAAAGTCAAGGCCAGCCTGAGATATATAGTGAGACCCTCTCCAAAACAAAGTCCATTTCAAGGGGGTGGGACAAGATGGCGGAACTGTAAACAGCAAGGTAAATGGCCTCTCTAAAAGATACTGTCCAGATGCTGGAATATAGCAACGCGGGGAGGATTAAAAGGAAGGAGGTGGGTCCTCCGGACCCAATAAGAATCTAAAGTGAGAATTGAAGCCCATAGAAAGAGCAGAAAGAGGCACTTAGACAGGGAAGGCGGTGGCTGGTGGCACCTCTGCCTGGAGCCAGACCCTCTCTGGCTGGTGTTCCTGGAACCTGGGGACACACGATCCGAGAGCTGAGACTGCAGTGGCTGCAAACCTGGAGCCATCAGCCCAGTGAGACAGCATCAGAGGAGAGTAACAGTGAATAGGGGGAGCCGACCTGCAGAACTGTGAGTGGAGGTTCTCATCCTCCCACGTGAAGGGAAGATAGGTAGGGAGACACCTTGGAGTTGGGCTGGGAATTCCTGGCTGGGCACAGACCCGCAGAGGTTGCTCAGGCTGAGCCCTGTCCCTGCGTGCATTCTGGGGCCACCACAGAGGGTCACTGTGGGTGACAGGCTTGGTCTGAAGACAGTGGCTTCGCACGTACTCCAGGGGTGTTGCGGAGAGTCCACAGGTGACCGATTCACTGGCCCAGTTTCACAGGTGGTGGCCAGCCCCTGCACACACCCCACCAGCCATTGTGGCACCAAGGCAGGCTGGGGAAAGGCAGTGGATAGCGCTGTAACAGCGCCCCCAGTGGCAACCATCAGATATCCATAGTCGGCACCGGCTGGAGGAACCAGTCTCACTTCGGAGAGGTTACAGCCAATGCAGGGAGCACCTGGGTCCCCAGTACCAATTTGTCCAGGGGAACGAAGGAAAATGCCAAGACAAAAAAGCAGGGGGCAGTCTCTGGCCTCCAGTTCAAGCAGATCAAATCCAGGAGATGCAAACGCAGAGGAGATTGGGAGTCCCACAACTGAAGTTTCTAAGGTGATGGAAACGGAAGTAAAGAAACAACTTCAAGAGGCTATAAAAGAGATTAGAGCAGAAATGCTGACTCAACTAAAGGAAGAAATGAAAACCATAATAAAAGATCTGCTAGGCAACCCTAAAGGAGACATAGATGAAAAATTGGAGCATAGAAAAATGAAGGAAACCTGGAATGAACAATACAAAAAAGATTTAGAATACATGAAACAGATTGAAAGAGATTACCAGGAATTCAGAAAATCCAATGAAAGTTGGCAAAACCACCTGAAGGAAACTAAAGATAGACTTTTAAACCTCAAAGACAGGTTTGCAGCTTATGATTGAGAAAGGAAAGATCTCTTAAAAATAACAAGAAACGTGGAAGTAACAATACAATGGTTGCAAGACAACCCAAAGAAATATAACGTAAGAATTAAAGGTGTGAGTGAAAAAGCAGGAGTCAATACAAATCAAATTAAAAGCCTATTTACAGAAATAATTTCAGAAAACTTTCCAAACATGGGAACAGGAAAGAGACTTTCAGATAAGTGAAGCATATAGAACTCCAGCTAAACATAACCAAAATATTCCTACACCCAGACATATAATAATCAAGATCCCAGAAATTCAACACAAAAACAGAATATTAAAAGCTATTAGAGAAAAAAAAAACAGATCACCTACAAAGGAAAACTCATCAGAATCATGACAGACTTCTCAACACAAACCATCAGGTCAAGAAGAGCTTGGAGTGAAGTATTTCAGGCCCTGAAAGAAAACAACTTCCAACCCAGATTGATGTACCCTGCAAAATTATCTTTCGAAATCAACGGAGAAGCAAGATACTTCCATGACAAAGAACAACTAAAGGAATTTATGACAACCAAGCCAACCCTACAAAGAATACTGAAGGACATTTTAGAGAGAGATAAAAAAAAGTCCACAGCTCCAGAAACGGCAACAGAAGGTTAACACCGAGTGGGGCAGACAATTAAATAATTCATCATTGGGATTTGAGTCCAGTAATGTCTTCAATGAGTTGCATAGTTAGATCTTATTCTATCTCAACCCATCTAATTTTATTATATATGATGACATAGACAGCTATTCCAAAGATAACAAAATATATTGATAGCTTTTATTGATATTTAATCACCTTGTTTTGAAATTCTGTATTGCTTTCATTGTTCTGTTTTGAGTGATTTTAACCTATTTTGGTTTGTTTGATTGTATTATAACAAATGATATAGGCAATGGATTAGAATAATAATATGAGGCATTATAGAAATCAATGTTGTATTACTATGTATTGCTTCCATTGTTTTATTTGTTATTGGTTTTATTCAGTACTATATTGTTTGATTATATTAGGCCCGATGGTATGGGCAGTTATTTTGAAGATAACAAGAGGTATTACAAGAGGAAAGGAAAAAGGAAGGAAGGGAAAAGGAAAAAGACACAGATTTATATGTGGGTATACATAAGATAGTCAAAATGACTATACTACTAAGTGCATTAACTATCAAAAGAGAACAGTTGATATTCATATGATTGGATCGATTTTAAACATCTATATCTGTCAGTCTGAGCAATCCCTTTGAAGGTAACGATATACAATGTGACAACCACTGTCAACCTCTAACCACCTCATTTTGTAAACCTATAATGTTACAGTATTGCATTTGTTGTTGTTTGTTGGTCCCTTTAGCTTTTTGTTTCTCTTTTCTGTGACCATTGTTTTATTTTTTATTGGCTTTATTCTGAACTATTTTGTTTGATTATATTAGGCCTGATGATATGGGCAGTTATTTTAAAGACAGCAAGAGGTATTCCAAGGGGAAAGGAGGAAAGAAGGAAGGGAAAAGGAAAAAGACATAAATTTATAAAAGGGTGTATATAAGATAGTAAAAATGACTATATTACTAAATGCATTAACTATTGAAAAAGAACAGTTAATACTTATATGATTAGATCAATTTTGCATGTCTATATCTGTTAATCTGAACAACCCCTTTGAGAGTAGCGATATGCAATGTTATAACTACTGTCAAGTTCCACCCATCTCATTTTGTAAACCTATAGTGGTATCGTATCGGATTTGTTGTTGTTTGTCTCTTTTGCTTTTTGTTTCTCTTTTCTGTGTCCATTTTCTCTTAAATAAAAAAAGTATGATATAAAAAAAAGTCCATTTCACTCCTACTGTTTTCTCGGGCTTTTCATTCTCTCTCCCTGCCTCTTACTTCCGGCACACATAAGATAATGCGGGGGAGGGGGGTCCCTTATTTATGTCAAAACTTTATAAACCAATAGGTATATATCTTCTTCCACACCATCTGGGCCATTTAGCCATTTACTCACGGAAAAGGATGGTCTGTGACTCTCCAGACTTCTACAGCAACCTGTAAGTAATATTTCTGTTTGCGCCTGTTTTGTTTTGTTTTTGTACCGGGAATCGAACTCAGGATCTCACACGTGCCACGTAGGCACTGTGCCATTGATCTATATGCCCCGCTCTTAAAGGTTTTAACTTCCCTGAGCACCAAACCTGTCCACGGATTTGCGTACGCTGGTGGGCTATGCATGCTCGAAAGTTGCGCTGCAGTGCCACCTAGAGTCGGCTCCTGGTAAAGACCCAGAACCAACCCATTCGGACACCGCCCGCGGAGTAAGGGGAAATATGACCCTTCTGTATTCAAACGGACTCTGCTTCTGTAAGAGATTGTTCGGTATAAGGTCACGGAGGCCTTCCGTCTGGAACTATGACTTGTTTAACCATCATTTTAAATGGTAGCATCAGCTTGAATTTCTGCTTCGCATAAGGATTTTAACTCTGAAGAGCTGTACATAAAATACCTTCATAGCAGCAGATGTTCAGTGTGAGGGTCTGGGAAGGAGAACACAGCAGCTTCCAGACCTTTCAGTTCTGCCTCTGAGGGCTGAGGCTGCTTCAGCTTCCGTGAGATTTGCAGGGTGAGCCCCAGCTTGGCCTGGCTGGGGAGCCAGGTTGCAATGCAGCACTCGTGTGCGGCATCCAGCAAGCGGCAGCCGCGTTAGCAACCAAGGATCCATTAGCTCACATTTAATGTTTCTTCTCAGGCAGAAAAGTATAGGCATCGAACAACCCGGCCCTTTTATGACTCATAAATCACAGGTCAGTGCCTTCCGTGGAGACTCTTGTTTGCTAAGTGAGCAGTTACCCCAGGAGCAAGGAAGCTACATTTCAGCACACTTAGACCCAGGGGGATGAGCTGATTGCATAGGGCAGTACCAGGAATTTGTCCCTGCGATTTAATGATTAAACCCTTGCTGCTGCTGCCCGCCAAGTGGTGCATTGTTGGGAGCCTCCCACAGGCAGCAGCTTGCACCAAGAGCTGCCCTTGTCCCTCGCCTGCCATCACCCTTGTCCTTGGAGCACCTGCTTCCTCTGACCCTAGGAAAGGCACAGCAGGCTAGAAGATCCCATTTCTCGGTACACAACTAATGGAACTGAGTTGGACTTTTTCCCACCCCAGACTTGCTCTTGACAGTTTATGCCAAGACGCAGAGACTGAGGGAGCCCAGCCATGTCAAGGGTGGGGCCCTAAATGAAGGCCCACAAGCGTAGCTGCTAGGCCCCGTAGCACTACCCTGGCTGCTACCCTTCCTAGAACTTCTGGTGCTGCTTTTCTGGGGACTCCATCAATCCCGTACCCAAACTCAACTGGAGCGAATTAGGTGTCTTGCTATCTAGGAACTCTTGAATGTTAGGAAGAACATGTGTCCAGCTCAGGTCAGGTTTTCTGCCCCCTTTGCCCCCGCCTCCACTGGCAAGAAAGCTCGGTGACCTGCACTCAGCCCACCAGTGCTCCCACCCTCCATCCAAAGGCAGGAGCTGGCTATCCCCACAGGTCAGGGGGTGGGGATGAGGGAAGCCAGTGGGGACCAGAGTGTGGCCCAGAGACTGTTACTCACCCTGGATCTGTTACTGGCCCGCAACAAGAAAAGCATAGAAACTGTTTATAAACTATTATAACAATGTTCAGAGCAATTTAATATTTATCAAATCTAATTTTAAAAGACAGAGCTGAAGCCAGGCCTAGTGGCACATGACTGTAATGCACTCAAGAGGCTGAGAAAGGAGAATTGTGAGTTCAAGGACAGCCTGGGGCACATACCAAGACCCAATCTCAAAAGACAAATAACAACAAAAATCAGAGCTTATGTTTTATATGCCTTTGCTTTTTCTGTTTCACTTCGCTAGTATTTTATTTTCACTATATTTTACAGAAATTGTTGGTCCATAAATGGTTGGAAATGTTATACAGAAACACACACACACACACACACACACACAAGTCCTTCATTGCAAATAGTGTGAAGAGCACTAGTTTAAATTTCCTTCCACATCCATTTTATTTCAAAGAGAAAAAAAAAATTCCCTTTCACAGTGCGGTCCAGGCCCCTTGGTCATCCAGCAGGCAGAAACTCTCTCAGAGACAACAGGGACATGACTGGACCTTCCCTCCAAGGAAAAGGCATGACTCGGGCAGAGGCAAAGTCTATGCTTGCCATCTGACTCAGGAGGCCCTGTCTTGGATCAGTCAGGTCAGCGGCAGGGCCTTGGGCTTAGGCTCTATGGCCCCAAACATTCCATCATGGAAAAGACCATCGGACCCGTCAAACCCTGATGGAGTTGAGGCCAAGTCTCCAAGTGAACCAAGAGGCATTTTCTTCTATTTCTTCTATTTCTTTTTTTTTCCTTTGTTTTAATTCTTAAGCCATTAATGAGCCTACTAGAAAATAAACTACTAAAATGATGAGTCTTTGTAGTGTGTTACTGTGGTCTTATAAACCGAAACTAGGGAAGTCATGTTCCTAGGACATCAAAATCAAGCAAGAAGTTCACAGCTCTGCCACCTGCACTGAAAACTGTAATTCTAATTAAACTATTCCCTCACCAATGTTGCATTTGTATATTGTACCATTTTACAAACTTAATCCATAGTATTCTTTACCTTATATATTTCGTGCATTAATACATTGCCCTATTACCATTTTCACAAATAATATACATGTGTTATACTACATAAAACATAATATATGCAATCAACATTAAAATAACAGCTCCATGCTCATAAGCAAGTACATAGAAGTAAGACACCAATAGCCCACTAACTTATTTATCCATACAACAATTCAAAATCACATGAAGATGATAAACCCAAGTGATCTATTAATATTACATGGGACATATATCTTATTAATCAGCCATTATGAGAAGGGGAAGCAGATAACTCAGAAGTCCATAGAGCATGTGACCAGAAACAGAATGGAAACTCCATTAAACCTATTCCCATGTCCATTATCATGTAATGTACCATCAAAGGACGAGATATTTTGGAACTTAAAATTACGAAAATCTAGACACCATTTAGATGGTGGGAAAGAAAAAAAATCAAACCAATCCTTAATATTTTACAGTACTTAATTAAACTGTACTAGTTAATATATTTCTCCACGGATTTTTTGTGAAATTCAGATTGCAGTGTACCATTTACGAATCATTTGTCTGTCTCTGATCATCTGCACTTTTGACACAGTTCTTGAAGACAACATCCTCATCCCCTCTTCTTTTCACTTTGAAGTTGGCCCGAGGCTGAGGTGGGTGAGTGAGATGAAGGAGAGAGTTTCTACTTAGAATGTTTTTTATACGAATCCTTTCTTCCTGGTCTGCGCATCAGTGCTTTCTTTTTTAATTTTTTCCAGTTCTGTAAGAAGAGCTGCAGTACCATGATCATCGCTCTCCTCTTCAAAATCTTCACCTTCCTCATGTGCTAGAAGATCATCTGCAATGAGGCTGGCAGCAGAAGACTGATCTAACTGAGGCTTCTTTCACACTGAAGAGGGGAGCGTGTGTTCTCGGGTTAGACGATCTGCTTATAAGTGACATACATCAGATCCCATTTCTCTCTCTCTCTCTCTCTCTCTCTCTCTCTCTCTCTCTCTCTTTCTCTCTCTCTCTGTCTGTCTGTCTCTCCCCTTCCAATTATCTCCTAAACTCATAATTACCAACCTCTTCAGAGGCATCCTGAGTAGTTAGTCTGTATTTTATCTCTGTGTCAGAGGAAAAGTCCCTGCTTGAATATTGCTTTGCGAGTTGGCTCAATTCACCTTTTCCTCTTCCTCCCCCACCTCTCTCAGGTTAACAGTTGGCCTGGACGGCGTTGTCATTTTTTTATGAACAGTCACCCACAGAATAAGGTGTGGAAGAGTACGAAGGGCTGGCTATGTGCCTAACACTCAAAGGATCTGCCTGGGATTTAGCTCAGTAGCATAAGCGCCTGCCTGGCAAGCACAAGGTCATCAGTTTGATCCCCGGTACCACCAAAACAAAAAGACCCGAACGATCCAGTTGAAGGCCCAGAGCTCACAATAGTGTCCCCTGTGTGTCTGTATTAGGACGCTGAAGTTTGGGCTGGAAGCCAGGAGATGAAGGCCAAGTTGAAGGTGAAGACTGGAGCTCCACCAACAAAAACAGAAGGTCGGGGTCTACAGTTTTGTGGCAGTGTCCAGTCCGGGGTGTGACCCTGCTCTCAGAGCTGTTGTAGTGAATCCACTGCTGAGTTCTACTGGTGCGTTTGTCCCTAGAGGCCTCTGGAGTCACAGCTCTCACTGTGTCCCTGTAGACTCCATCTTCTTTCCTCACCCCGAAAGCCTGGAGCCAGGGAGAGAGTGCAGCTTGTCTCTTCCTTTTTCTGTGTTGAGGTCTGTCCCTTCACTTTGTCTGTGTGCTCCAGTTTTCCCTTCAGATCCTTCCTGGTGCTGGGGAATCCACCTCCCTCCTTCTTTTGTTTCCCTAGGTGTGATCTTCCAGTGTCTGGATTCTGAATCTAAGAGAGGTTGATTTGTTGCTACTTAAAATCTGCCATCTTCCTAGTCTCGGTATGAGAGGCCTGTAATGCCAGCTCCTTGGGAGACTGAGGCAACAAGATAACAAGCTGGAGTCCATCCAGCCTGGGCAACTTAATGACTTAGTGAGGCTCTAACAGCATCACAGAAAACATCTTAAAGTGACTTTAGGGGGGAAAAAACCAATACACTACATTTATAAGAAAAATGATCATTTCTCTCTCAGGAGGCTCAGGAGGCACTCTCAAGGACAAACTTTGGGGCTGCAGCCAGAGGTGAATCAAATGGCACATCTGGACTCGAGGGGCTTCCAACAACTCTTGTCCATGCCTCTCTGCGCCATCTCCCCAGATTACCCACACACACCCCCAGGCATACATCCTTCCCTAAAGCGAGTCAGCTCCTCTGGGCAGCAGCACCTTCTCTCGCCACCAGTAGCAAGAGCCCTGATGTTTCCTGAAGGACGCTTTGGCTGGATCCTGATTTATCCTCTCCAAGAAAGGAGACCACCTGCATTCAGGGTTGGCCCTGGACTGTGCCAACACCTTCCAACTTTAGATTCTCTCTGTGTAGATCCAGAAAATGAGACCATGACATGAGAACATCTTTTTTAAAGAAAGAAAAACTGTGTTTCTAATATACAAAAATAGAAAAGTATAAGAAGAGAAAGAAAGAAATGGAGAGTGGGACAGAAAGGAAGTGGGAAAAGAAGAGTTAAAGGACTTTAACAACTCAAAAACCAAGTCTGTGTTCCAGTGCCTAGGACAGTGCTGGGCACATATGGCTCTCAACCAATGTTTGTTGAATGATAACAAAAAGAGAAGAAGTTGATATGGAGCAAGGAGAGAGAAGATGCCCAGAAACCATGAAACTATCCAGATCCTTCCCAGCCTGATGGGGACTCGCCACTGTCCTTCAGCCCATGGAGGAAGCAGTCAAGGGTGAGGACCCAGCACACAGGGCAGGTGCTACCAGGCAGGGGATGGTTCAGTATGCAGACTGCTTCTTTGAAGTAAGAATCGTTGCCGGTCTTCTGCCCTTTTTTTTTCCTCCACCTTAAAAATATTGTTTTGATGCAGGGAAGAGTCATTGCCTTCGTTTGAAACAATTCCCAAACAGGATATGGCATCGCAAACAGCTCCTGGGCCCTTGGCAATCACCGTGTGCAGGTGTTTCGTGCAAGTGCTGGGCGGCACGTACGGCAGAGCCCAGCGAGCCCTGGGCGGAGGCCTGGAGAGCGGCCCAGGGCACCCGGGGTGGTGGCACTGAGCCCTGCAGCGTCCCCTGGGTTCCAGGAATCAGACTTCTTCCCACACACCTCTCCCTGGCCTCTTGCTAACCTCACTTCCAGCCCCACGTGCAGCATAATAGGAATTACTTTTTCCCCCTCTTGATAGTTCTGTAACTCATAGGAATTTAAAAGAGAAAGAAAAAATAAGGCTTAGTCCCAAAGAAAAAAATTAACCACAGTGAACAAAATGGAAGAAAGGAAAATAAAGAAGGATTATCTGATAACAAATACAAAAACAGGATGGGCTTTCACTGACACAGGCCAGAACAAACATGCAAACATTGATACCACTGAGTAAAAAGTTCATTGGTTAGGAAATAAAGAAAACAGTATACACACACACACACATATTTTTAATCCAAGTTTCTAAGTGTAAATAGACACAAGGAATACTAAAGCTTAGAGTCTTATCTCTAATGCGTAAAACTTTCTTAGTAACCCTGGACAGAGTTAAAGCTGGAGTCACCATATGACTCAGCAGTGACACTCCGAGAGAAATGAAACCTGTCTACATTTGCATAGGGCTGGGTAACTAGTTCGAACGTAGAGAACTTGTCTAGCATGCACAAGCCTTAAATTCAGTCTCCAGTACCAAAAAGGAAACTTTGAAACCTGTGTACATGGATGTTTATAGCAACACAATCATAATAGCTAAAAAGAGGAAACAACTCAAAAGTCCGTCACGTGATGAATGGATAAACAATCCATACATTGAAATAATACAGGGCCTCCCTGAGACCTCTTCCTCAATTTTCATAAAGAGGACTGGTGTACTAATACTTCCTAGAACACTATGCTAAGTGAATGAAGCCAGAGAGCACAGAAGCAGTTCACATTTTGTAGGATTTCTTTCTCATTAGTCTTCATAATAGGTAAGTCCGTGTGGATAGAACATAGGTTAATGATGGACTAGGATTGGGAGAAGAATGTCAGAATTCGGGGAGGAGGAAGTGACAGCTAAGAGGTTCACAATTTCTTTTTAGGGTAATGAAAAGATTCTAAAGTTGACTACAGTAATATTTGCATAGTTTGGTAAATATGCTAGAACCTATTAATCATATACTTTAAATGAGTTAACTGTATGGAATATGTCAATGTAAAGAAAACTTTGGAGGAGGAAGAGGTGGAGGTGGAGATGGAGGTGAATGTGACTGTGGAGGAAGAAGAGGGGTGGGGGAGGAAGGGGAGGACAGGAGGTGGGCAGGGGAGGAGAAGGTAGGGGAGGAGAAGGTGGGGGGAGGGGGTTGTTTCCCAAAACAGAGCTAAGAAGGCTGGGTCACGGCCAGTGGATTTCATTGACCCCTTCTGGCAGTGAAAGTGTACTCAGTCCTGCAGTGCCAGCAGTGATTTCTTCAGACTGCTTTTTAGCCTCACAGTCCCTGCAGGCTCCTGTCCCAAAGCTTCACAGAGGGTTCTAGGAAGGAGCCCCTCTCCCTCCCTCCTGAGTTCTCATAAGGTAAATGACTGACAAGTACTTAAAGTATTTCCTCTCTAGAGATATTTATACATTCAGATACTCGTTACAGAACTCTACAGCACTTGAGCCTAGAAGTCATCTGTCCTGCCTGGCTTTTGTGCGCTCTGCAGAGCCCTCGCAGGGCAGTAAATTGGAGCCAAGAAGAATGGAAGGGGTTCTGAGTAGGCCATACATTTTAGAAAATGTTCTTCTTCACATGGTTAAATAAATGAAGTGGTAGCTAAGCTCTTAGCCACCCAGAAGAAGAAATGATCTTAAAAAACTCAGCCCTGAGGTTTATGGGAAACTGATATTTCCTTTTCCCAAACACAGAAGGCACCATGAAGCCCACATTCCCTTTTGGTCAGCTCCATGGAGTCACTCACAGGCGTCTAAGGCACAGGCAGCCACCTCTCTTGGCCTCTGGACATTGCCCCAGGCCCTTCTCAAGGCCCTGCCTGACATGGTGTCCTGGGCGATGCTCTGTGATCTGGTCGCAGGCACAGCCAGCTGACACAGCACTGGGCGGCCCAGGTCAAACACAGCCCTGACACCCGAGCCTCCAGGAAAGGCTTCTGAATCAGCCCTGCATGAACCCCTCTCCTGTGCATGATTGCTAACAAGTTGTTTCCATAGATAGGTCAGGAAAGAGGCCAGAAACAAACACAGCTAGGTTTGTCCATCACGCCAGTCACATTTTCTCACACACACAGGAAATAAGGACACAGCGGAATCCCCAGGCCTGCAGCCAAGTGGCTGAACTCTTGTGTGATGCTAACAGCTCTGAACTACAAAAAACACTACCTGGGAAACTGCGTTCCAGGTTTTCCTCCACTTCACTAAGCCCCAGAAGGATCATATTAATCAAGCGGCTATCAAAAGCCCCAGAGTGTCAGTATGTGGTAGATCTGTGGTTTCTATCTACATTTTTTCATTTGAATTCTAGTTCAACCAGAGCCCAATTAGTGGTGAGCCCTTTCTCTGAGCCTGTCTTCCTAAGAGATAGAACTGATACTCAGTACCTAGCCAAGGTTTTTACAAACAAGCTGCATTTAGTAAATGTTTCAAGAAATTGATGAGTTAGCTAATAAGTGAACTCAATAATTTCAGATGTAAAAATACCTTTGAAATCATGAAAATTTCTGGTACTAAGGCTTGAACCCCCAGTCTTCATACTGAGCTACATCCTCAACCCTTTTTTTTTTTTTTAACATATGGATTTGCCAAGTTGCCCACGCTAGGCTTAAACTTGTGATTCTCCTGCCTCAGTCTCTCAGAGAACTGGTATTACAGATGTGCACCTTTGTGCTTAGCTTTAGTCATCTCTATTTTTATAATTTCCCCATCAACTTACTTAGAAACCCTTTATCATAGTTCCAGCATCATAGAGTTTGGAAGGGAAGAGAGACACTACCCATTCTGATTGATTTAAAACTCTTGCCTACAGCAGTGTCCCCAAAGCCATGAAGCCAGTTGAGGCCAAGGTAAAAGCATCTGAGATCCCCACTCCTGTTTTGGTTAGTATATTAGGATGTCTACCTGCCATAACAAACCTTCAAATTTCCATGGCTTGGTGACTCAAAAAAAATTTTTTTTCCTCATGCAGCACTTAATGTGGAATGTTTCTGGCTTGCAGGTGTCACTTTGCCACAGGAACGCTAGCTCTTACAACCTGGTAGTTTCATTATCCCCAGGTCCCCCACCAGGAGACAGAAGATGTCAGAGTAGAGAAAACATGCCTGCTTCTTTACTGCCTTGATCTGTATACCCGTCAGGGTCTGAGCAGGTAGGCAAAGTTCCAGCCAGGTAATCCAACAGAGGGAATTTAATTTGGGCAACAACAAGACCTGAAAATGCAAAGAGATGCAAGCAACCTAGAGATTCACATTAGCAAGAAGCCACTTCCACTCCTCGCTCACCCCTCCAAACCACAGAGAAGGCTGCCAGGCTTCTGAGATTAAAGAAGAAGCTGTTCCCTAAAGATGAAAGCACAGAAATGTCACTTGAAGCCAAGACATCAGGCCTGAAGTGCCTTCTTTCTCCCTTCCTCTATTTTCCTTCCAATGCCTTCCACCAGCCTAGCCTAGCCAGAGGTAGGCAAGGAAGACTGGGAAACTGTAGCTGGCAGGACCAGCCAATCCTCTATGAAATCAGCAGAGCAAGGAGGGGGACAAGAAAATGAATCTGGGTACAAACAGGTAAAGAATGGTCACAATTCATAAATGACACACTTTTGTTTGTGTTTCATCAGCAAAGATTCATTATAGGATCACACCAAAAAAAAAGTGAAGGATGCTGGGAAGTGTAGTTCTTGGTTGGACAGCAGCATGCCAGGAACATAATGGCAGGAAAAAGGCAAACTCAAGGGACAGCCACAATTAAGCTAGAATAGGCTTTCACTCCACCCAGCGGCTCAGTCTACACATGAGACTCAAGAGGCACACAACTACAGTAAAAAAGAAGTGGCTCTGGATGACTCAGACCTAGGAAACCAGTATGAAGAAGAGAAAGGAAAGTTGATGGCAGCTGCTTGGTGATTCTGAGATCAAGGGGTTTCATGCAGGTGCTAGAATGTCCAGAGTCCCAACTTGTTAAGAGAGCTGTTGATGACAGGAATGCTATCATGGAACTAGAGGATGAACTGAAGGGATTAGAGCATGAAAGAATTAGGAAACCAACAGACTTGGCCTCTATTCTCATGGCACTTGTGACTCCATTAGGAACTGCATAATAAGTACTATGCAGAAAAGAGAGGGAGCCCCACGATGAAGGATAACACATCAGTCTGCTCTTGACACTATCTCAGCCACTAGCTTACCCTTCAGTTCCAAACATTTATTTTTAGGCCCAGCTTCCTATGCCATCATCTTAGAGATATGCTTACATTCTTAGTTCCTGTATTTATAGTCCAACTAATATAGATGACTTCCCACTCTTTAATCTTCCAACAAAACAATGTGTTCACATAAATCACATTTCTACCCCACTCCTGACCTCCAAGCAGGTAGGCGTGAGGCTTCCCGCCACATCAGTTCCACTTGCATCTGTTTTAAATTTTGGGCTATTTAACTAATTTACATAAAAAAGTTCACAACCCATTTATTAACCCTTTCTTACATGGAAATTCCATAAGACAGGGAGACTCACCTGAAATCACACAATGAAGCGTGTCATGGAGACAGGCCTAGAATCCAGGGCCCCAACTTCATATTCTTCTATCCTCCTCAGGAATTCCTAACAAAAATAATTCTCAAACATATGTTCCTCACAGAAAGTGCCAAGAAATTCTCTGTCACTGAAGATTACCTACAAGGGAAACATTCCACAAAGGTGCTCATTTCCTTATTAATTAGGACTCCTTTTATTTCAAGTGACAGAAATCCACTGACCAAAAAAGAGAGGCTTTGTTATAAGGGGGTCAGAGAACTCAGGGCAGGAATGAACCCCAGAGCAGGGTATGTGAGAACCGATATTCCGTAGCCTTAGAAATCTCTCGTCATGTCCTCCTTCAGTTTTCCTGCACATGCACTTCATCTTCTCCTACTTTTTATAGACTATTTTTCTACTTTGCTATTTTATTCTTCACACGACAGAAGACAGAGTCCCATGAGCCCCCAAAATTTACCTCTTAGGCTTCTGGCCCCCCACACACTCATTTTTAAAATCAGTTTTAATGAATATTATTTATGTACCATAAAAAGTACTCTTTGTCAAGTGTAATTCATGAGTTCTCATAAATGCATATAGTCACACAACCACAACCACAATATAGATTTCCGTTATCCCAAAAGTTCCTTGGTGCCCCTATCCAGTTAATCTCCTTCGCAGAGTTCAGCTATGGAATCACTAATCTGGTTTCTATTCCAGTTTGAATAGAAACAGTTTGACTTTTCTAGAATTTCCTGTGTAATAAAATCATACAGCCTCTAGCCCAATTTTTCTCACTTCACATTGAGTTTTTGGAGATCACCTTGCTATTAAGAGTGTTGGTGGTTAGTTCTTTTTGTCATTCAGTAATAATACACTGTGAAAACAAACCACACTTTGTTTATCCATTGTTGATGGACATTTGGATTGTTCCCAATTTGAAGTTATTATGAATCAGGTTGCCATGAATGTGTACAGGTCTCCGTGCAGACATGTGCTTATGCTTTCATTTCTCTTGAGCAAATACTTAGAAATGGGATTGCTGGGTCATTTCTAAGCATATGTTTAATTTTACAAGAAACTCAAATTGTTTTCCAAAGTGGCTGTGCTATTCTGTGCTTCTGCAGTAATATACCAACATTCCAGATGTTTCACATGCGTTTAAACACTTGGTGTGAGCATGTCTTTAATTTTAGCCATTCTAATATATATGCAGTGATATTCCAATGTGGTTTTCATTTGTATTTTCTTATTCAACAATGATGTTTAGCATATCTCATGTGCTTATTTTTCACCCAAGGTTCTTTGATAAAGGATGTGTTTAAACTCCTTTGTCAAATTTTTAATAGTTTTTATATATTCTAATGAGTCTAGATGAGTCCTTTATCAAATAAGTATTTTGCAAACATTCTCTCCCAGACTGTGGCTTGTCTTTTGCTTTTCCCTAAATAGCACATTTCTAAAAGCAGCTTCTAATTTTTATGAAATCCAATTCATCAATTTTTTTCTCCTCTGGTTCCTACTTTTTATGTCCTATCAAAGAAATCTTTGCTAAATCTAAGGTCATAAATGTCCCTTCCTATGATTTCTTCTAGAAGTTTTCTAGATTTCTTCAATGACCCACTTTGAGTTCACTTCTATCTATGGTGCATCTCTTACTTGCTCTTGCTCTTATTCATTCTCTCTCTCTCTCTCTCTCTCTCTCTCTCTCTCTCTCTCCCTCTCTCCTCCTCTTTGCCTCTCTCTCCCCAAACCTAACTCTGTGGATTGGGCTGGGACTCTCCCTCACAACTTTGGGTCAGCTTCTCATTTTTAAATCAATCATATTGCCAGATCCAGAGAAATCTCTTGACCTCAGCTTGATCATTTGCCAGTTCTGATCCGGTCAAAAGTATTCTGAATTCCAGGGTTCCATGCAAAATCTGGCTGCCAGCAGGACCATGTGGCTGGGGAGAGGGGAAGATCAGTGACCAGAGGATAGGGATCTCCTCTAGTCTGAGAAGATAACCAAGTATGTGTCCATATACCTTGGAAATTGTCTCCACCTATTTTAAGTATTGCAAGAAATACAAATATTACAAGTCTTCTTGTTGTTGAATGGCCAGTGGCCTTACCAATATTCAGACACAATTTTCCACATTGCCCAAAGAGGTGCTGCTTCTACACCTGATCCACTAAAGCACCACTAGCACTGTGAAGCTTTGGGGACTTGTCAGATGTAGGTGGTACTTTCATGGCATTTAATGCATATTTATCTTCTCCAGTAAACTGCTGTCTTCTATGAGCAAAAACCTTCACTTGTCTCATCTTAATTCTGAGTTTAAGTCCTGGCACACATTATTTTGGACTGTTGTTGAATGCTGAATTAGACTTATACTTTTGCCATACGTTATATAGATAATAAGAAAGGGACAGCTGAAGACTCAAGTGACAGAATTACCTTGCAGAATTTTTACCAGAAAAATTCTCCCTGGAGATGGATAGCTGATTCACATTCAGTGGGGAAAAAATAAAGATAGAGAATCCAAGATTGAGCTCTCTCTGACTTTTCACCCTTGCCAGGGAAAACAATTCAATTTCCTTGTAGCCATGATGAGCAGTGTTGAGTTGAGTTCCACTTGCTAACAAGTAGTTAGCATCATGACTAAACAGTCTTGAGACCAATAAAACCTGCTCTGTTTAATCTCACGCCACTCTTACTAACAAAGCAACAGCTTTTTGGTGGACCAGATGCCAAACAATAGCAAATATGAACCCGGGGCGTGGTGGCACATGCCTATAATCCCAGCACTCAGAAGGCTGAGGCAGGAGAAATATCATGAGTTCGAGGCCAGCCTGGGCTACATAATGAGTTTAAGGACAGTTTGAACTACATAGAGAGACCCTGTTTCAAAAAAAAAAAAAAAACCAATAGCAAATATGAAAAGGAAAGTCTATGGTGATAAACTGTGATAAATGAAACATTTTGGGAAATTTTATAAAGAAAATTATGCCATTCAAATAAAGATTTCAGGATAGAAATTAAGACAGAAATTACCTGGGTCAAAGTAATAAATTTAAAGAGAAAACTGCTGTTAAAGACATTTATCTGAACTATACTGGTATTAAATATGTACACAAAAGCTATCATTGTCATGCATTCTTTGAATTACAAATAAAATGCTTCAGATGTTTAGAACAAAATCTTTAAATAAAAGAATATATGGACACAGAGAAGAAACTTCCAAAATAAAATCTTTACACAAATTCTAAGTAGTGGTGGTTCCATTTCAAGTGCCAAATGGGTTTGTTCGAAGGGTGTGACTCCATACACTGTGGAAAGAACAGTGGCCTTCACTGGACACCCAGCATTCTGGAGTCAACCCACCCTGCCCCACTTTTGCTCCCCATGAACCGCTGCAACTGGGCAACCTTGCTGAGTCCTCCACGCACACAGAACACACAGATGAGGAAGCCGAGGCAAAGCCTGGACCTCTCCAGCAAGGAGCAAACTAAATTTATTGACATGTAATTTAAGTATCAGGATACAAGGCAGGGGAGAGGCAAAGAAACATTTTTCAAAAACTGTTTGGATTTAGTGGAAAAGGGATGAGTGGAAAAGTCATCAAAGGCCGCATGACTCAAGGGAGAGGCCTCAGTATGAACTGGAATGCAAGCTGGTGGCCAGAGCCACGCCTTCCTTCTCGGTGGGGTCAGGCTAGAGACTCCACCACCATCCAGCATGCTCTGGACTTTGTGCCTGAACCTATAATGCAACATGAACTGGGGCTTCACTTTTTGCCATGAGTTATATATAGTACTTGTATTTTATGTATATTTCCTATAGTTTTCCTGCCAGTTTAGGGAGTAGTAAAAGGAAGTAAGTTCTACACTAACTGGGCTTATAAAGTGAATTCCTGCAAACAGAAAATTTTATGTTTGTAAGTACACTAATTCAGCCACCATCCTTCTAAACTGAATTTCACAAAGGAAAAAAAAACATATACTTCTATTTAAATGATTGCTATTTTACAAGTCCCTAAAGCTTACTAAAATTTGATATCTTATGTTTTTGTTCCATTTTATTTACTGGTAGAATCATTTACTGTTCAAATTTTATAATGGAGATAATATCTTTACGCTCTCTTATTTGTCCATATTTTATATCTGCATGATAAAACTCAACTACAAGTGGACTAACCAAAAACAAAATTTGATAAAAAGCAATTTGGCTCAACATGAATTTGTCAAAATAAAAGCATTTAGTTGTTATAAAATTTGATTGGAAAATACTGATGACAATTACTAGTATTTTCTTTTCAAATATTACTAACTTTGAAGCTATGCTCCTTGGATCACTGAGAATTATCGCAAGGGATTTTCCACTTTTAAAAATTCAAGTTCTTTTCTTCTTTGCATGCCGGGAATCAAATCCAGCAGCTTGTACATGCTAGGCAAATACTCTACCCTTGGGCTACATCCCCAGCCCTCAAGTTCATTTTTAATCAATCATTCCTTTTCTCTTCTGTTTAAAATATAGTGAAAACCTGGAACCAGCTAAGAGTCTAATGCCAGGACATGAGTCCCACACTTTGACTGCTACTAAAATCTGTGACCACCATCCCTTACACTGACTTCAACCTGCCCCAACCTCACCTCCAATACCCTCACTCCAAACAGATAGCGCCAGCTTCTTCTTTACAGAGCAATCAGCAAATGGCAGTCTTGAAGCCTCACAATCCTTGTCACCCGTATCCTTTTGTCTCAGCAAGGGGCGGATCCCGCCTTTAACCAAGGCTTTGGCTCCTGTGCTCTGAAGCCTGTGTTCTGTGCTCTAGGGCACTTCTTTCCTTTCCCACTTCCCTGTCTCCCTTCTATCCAGCACCATTAAGCTCTCCTTTACTCAATCATCATGTGAACAGTCACAAGTCTCTTTATCCTAAAAGACATGAAGGACTTTCAACTTGACATTTCCCTGCAGCTCCCATTTCTTCCTCTCCTTTCCGACCAGATGTCCACATGGAGCTGTCAGCGATTTCTGCTTCTGTTGTCTTGTCCTTCTCTCCCTAACACGCCCCCATCTGGCTACAGCTAAGATTGCCAAGGCCAATGGCAGTCACACTTGGGAGTTCAATAGGCATGTTTTTGTGCGGATCTTACTTAACCTCCCCGCAGCACCGACCGCCAATTATTCCCCAACATCAAAACTCCATTTCCTTGCCTACCATGACAACTCTCCGTCTGTGCCTCCTACAGCCTCTCCTCGGTCTCCACTGGGGATGCTTCTCTAACCTCATGCCCTTTTGAAAACCACTGCTTTCCATGCCCTCTTCTTCAGACTTCTACTGTTCTCCCTCTACACACTTCCTGACTCACCATAGCCCATCTTTATCCTGATGAACTTCAACAGAGTATACTGGTTGAAGATGTGGACACTGAATTCGAATTTCTTGGTCCATGACTCACTAGTTGTTTTCCCTCCCCGAAGCAACGTTCATAAATCTCAGCTTCCTCATCGCTTCCTCATCTGTAAGCAAAAGTAATAATACCTCTGTCCTAAAGTTATTGCAAGGACCAAGTGCAGTAATGGAATAAACAATTAGCATAATGCTTGATAATATGCAAATAATTAGTTCAGTAAGTATTAGAGGCTCAAAACATATAACTCATTATCAGAAATAGTATAACCTCACTATTAGCTTGGTCACTGAGGCCACAAGATAGTGCAAAGCATCTCTTTATCCCTTCAGGGCTCTTCCATCCCATACACAGTCTACCTTGGTGGGGACACAGGATGTTCTCTGCCTGGTCTCCAAGTATTTTCTATTTCCTACCCCTTTGTCCTCTGATCACAGTTCCAGCTCCAACCTGTATCCCATGTGGTCTGAGTCACTGTCATCTCTCTTCTTGGTGGGTACCTGCCAACAGCCCTCTGCAGCAGCAGGCCTGGGTTTTCAGTCTTCCCAGTCTGTCCTGCACACCTATTTCTAGCTAATGATTGCCTCTCATAGCATAGTTTGATAGTTTTTCATACTATGAAATTGTCTGCATCTGAGGTAAGGATTAGAAAGGACAAAGAGGGTGAAGGAGATAGAGAAGCTTATCCTGCCACCATATTAGTATTTATTCCTAGTCTGTCAAAGGAAATTATGAGTATCCTAATATATGTGCAGAGAAATACACTTAGGCCAAACAACTTTCTGAACTTCAGACAAGAATATACAACAGCCAAATTTACAGCCACTAAAATATCATACTAATGTGCAATGTATTAATTATTGTTAGTCTCCTATTAGCCTGATTTGCAACTGTTTTATTGTATTTCTATTTTTCTTCTTCTTTAAAATAAAATTTTAAGGCCTTGGGATTTAGCTCAGTGGCATAAGTGCCTGCCTGGCAAGCACAAGGTCATCAGGTTGTGAGTTGATCCCTGGTACCAAAAATAGAATAAAATAAAATAAAATAAAATAAAATTTTAAAACATTAAAAAAAGTCTTATGATACACTCAACATGTCTAATATTAAATTAGTAATCTCTTCTCCCAAAGCTACTTCTAATGCATTTACCACCTACTCAGACATGGTGGCCAGGAACCTAGAAAGCTTCCCAACCTCCTTCTTATCCATTTCTACCTCCTAAATAATCACTTGCTCTTCATTGGTCCCATGACTACTCACAAACCAGATCCCACCTGAGCCTCATCCTGAGTTGGCTGACCCCACTCTGGCTGCTATAGCTGTCTGTACTCATCTCTGTGCTGGTGCTGTCTTGCTGCGGGGAGAGCATGCACCTCAAGCTCCATACTTTCTTCTCTCTGCACCCAGAAGGCCTGGAACCTCTTAAGTATGCAGTAAGTGGCAAATGCGGGGAGGAAACAGAGGAAAAGAGGGAAATCAGGAGAGAGAGAGGGATGCTGAAGAGGGAGGCAAGAGAAAGAGAAACAGGAGGCAGGAGGATCGCTGCAAGTTTGAAACCAGCCTGAGCTACAAAGTGAGCTCAAGGCCAGCCTGAATTGCATAGTGAGACCCAGTCTCAGAAAGACAAAAGGAAAAAAAGAAAAGAAAAGAAAAAGAAAGAAAGAAAAAAGAAGAAGAAAAAAAAGAAAAACTGAAGCCAACTGTGAATCTTACAATTTGTTTCATTTGAGAACTATTTATAAGCTCATATTTTTGGGTGTCAAGTGCACAGGCCCATACTTCCTCTGCCTCTTCTGTCAGGCTCAGCCTCCTCTGAGAGTTAGGGTTCAGGGCTTTGTGAAGTCACATGAATAGCTATTCCTGCACATGGAGAGAAGGCAGTGATTCCCTTCAGTGATTCTCCCTCTGCTCTCCATGCTCCATATTCTCACCCCTCCTTTAAAGCCACATGCTCAACCCCTTCATGTTTTAGGAGCCTTCTAAGCCTCCTAACTTGTTATTTCTCCATAGGAAAGAGCCTAAATGTGAGGAGGTAGGCTAGAAGGACATTATTGTTTAGAAAGGTTTTACCTGGAATAATGGAGTGAAAAGTATGCATGAAAAGAGAGAAAAGAGAGATTCAAAGACACTAGGACAGGCACAACACAATGATGTCTAATGAGGAGTCACATACCTGGGGACAATCCAGATACTCCTCACCTCCAGCCTCCCCGGATGTCACCTGGTCTCTGATGCTAAGATTATTCTGCACTAAAATGCCTGCAATTTCTCCTGAACAAGCCTAGAGCATTTCTAGTTTCCAAATTTTTTAAATGGGGATTTGATCTTTTTCTTTTGACCATTTTGATAATGTTTGAAAAAAATTAGAATCTTTCTTTTTTAAAAAAATGCATACAATGTCCATCCAGTGAGGTACATAAAATGCCAATGCTCACTTTTCAGAACAGATTTGGAAAGTAGATATAAGGGACCTTGCTATATATTGTGATTCCTCCTGCAGACAGCTTGCACAATGGCGATCTCCTTTCAAAAGTTAAACTTACAATGAGAGACACTAGATATGCCAGGATAAGCTATATTACCATTTCAGTGCACTCATTTTCCTGCTTTAGACAGTACTTAAAAATTTCCTGAGTTCCATGATTCCCTTTTGCTCTTTATGACTACAGACAGTGATCTGTTTTGGATTTGTGTTATCTTTACACACACACACACACACACACACACACACACAGAGCCTGTATTGTTCACTGAAATTAAGATATGTTGTGAGAGGGAAAGAAACTGCTCAAAAAGGAAAGAACAACTGGGATGGAGGAAAGGGGAAAAGAAGGAAAGGAAAAGAATATATATATATATGATAGCTATAAATCATATATATCATATGTACATGATAGCTAAGATAATTGTACTACTAATTTATTTTAGTTCTTTGAAAAGAACAGTTTGTGCTTATATTGTTTGATCAATTTTTCATGCCTATATCTTATAATCTGAGCAACTACTTTGAAGATGACAATATGCAATATATTAACCATTGTTAATTTCCTATTATCGTGTTTTGAAATTCTGTATCATTGTTTCTATTGGGCTTTTTTCTCTTTAATATAAAAATTTTAAAAAGAAATTAAGATACTTTTCCTCCTAGAGTCTACTGTCTTAGAATTTCGAGCACAGACAAAATAAGGTAGGTTACCCTTACAAGTGTTACCTCACCTAACAAAACCAAACCTATGACTTTTGTGAAGTCCCCGCCCCAAGGTTACCATCACCCCCAGCTGCCAATCACAGCCCTTCCTCAGTCCTCACCTCAATCAACCTGCACGCAGCATGTAACACAACTGATGCTGACTGTATATTGAAGCTCCCAATCTATTCAGTCAGTCCGATTCCCATACACAGCATAAACCAAGAAAATGTGCCTGGCACAGGGTTTGGAGGTTCTTGACTCTGCAAATTGCCCATCTTTTTGTCCAGATTGCATTCTTCAGTCTATGCCAGAAAGTGGGTCATTAGTGGAGTCACATCTGCCCCCTGAGAAGAGGGACTGGGAGGAGAGAGTAGGGTTAATGCCCTCCGCCTCAGGAATGAAAGCTGAAGGCAGGGATGCAAGGGGAACCCCACCGACTGTATCTCAGCAGAGAAGTCAAGGAGCACAGAGTGGAAATCAAAACTATACAATTTTTTTATGATTCTCTAAATCTTAGTTTGTTACTTTTATTATCCTCATTATACTAGGCAGTAGTGATTAAAAGTAAAATATATTTCAAAACTAAACAAACAATGAATAAGAGGGCTGGGTTGCTTGTCGCTAGAGTCCTAGAGGATTCGGAAGCAGCCGGGGACACTGCATCCTTCTACAGGACAGAATCTCAAGGGGATCATGATGGGCAATGCCAGCACCCAGGAGGAGAGGAAGTGGGTCTGTGCCTGAGAGTTACCGCAAGGAACATGCAAATGGCAAGCCTGTGTGCTACAGTGAGGCGGCATGGGGACTCAGTCTTCTTGGTCACGCTCTTTTCCTTCACCTTCTCCTTAAATGCTTAAGATTCTTGAAGCTATATTCCAGCTCCATCCTCTCTTCTGACTATAGACCCCCATTCCCAGTGAGTTGCTGGGTCTGTCACAGGTCCCTTGAGCTTAGCATATGCAAGATGAATTCACCACTCACCCTTTCCATCCCCACCCAGATCTGTCCCTTCTCCAGCATCCTGGAACTTGGTGAAAGACTTGGCAACCTCCAAGCAGCAACTAAACACACAGCACCATCTTGGTGCCATTAGTCATCAAGGCCCACACGATCCATAGAGCCCACTCTACTCGTTCTCCCAGCCCCTGTTCTCTCTTAGGCCCTATAATCTACTGCTCTCTCTATATCCATACTCAGGAGGTCTGGTTTTTACAGTTATTCTTATGACTCTCAGGTGAATTTATTTCCACCTAAATTGCATATAACTCTTGAGTTCATATTTCCATTGATGATGGGGAAATCTAAATTTGTCAAACTTAAACCCACACCCTTACTTCTGGCTTAAAGTTCTTCCTACTCCCCAACTCCTCTCTTCTTGGATCACTTCCCAAAATAAACTACCCACACTCAAATTTTTGACTCATGCCCTGCATCTTGGGGGAACCCAGGCTAAGATACCACAGGTCCTACAGTCTGGAAAGCTTTGAGGCTGTGTTTTATTATCCTTAATATGGGCCCAAATTCTTCTGAGCATCACATAATACTTTAAGGGCCCAAGTGAACTATGTAAGGAGTGATGACACAAGGAGACCATCAGTGTGGCTGTCGTAGCTCTGTTCTATGGCAGCTTGGCTAAGGTTCTAGGCTGCAGCCCCCAGCTGATGGGGACCAATGAGGGGCAGGGGCCCAGGTGGGATTTCACAAGACCCATTAGCTGATAGGGTCGCAGCTGCTCCAGGCTGCAAGACTCCCAGCTGGATACATTCCAGCCTTGCTTTTCTGGTCTTCCTGGAAATTCCAGAAGCTACTAACACCCTGTAATAAATTCCTTTTGATTAAAATTAGCCTTCATGGTCTGTTTTCTGAGATTAAGAATCCTAACCCAATACAGTTATTTAAAGTCTCATGTAATAATAGAGATTTATTTTTAGTTTGTTACAAAAGGAAGAAACCTTCACTTTATACTCATTGTCGAGCAAAATATCTTAGGTGTTGAAAGAAATTTTTGTAGGTTTTGTTTTTAAATGCTTATGGGTTTATCAACAGGATTTGTTTGCATAGCATTTAATCAATCCACTGCTCTTAATCTCACCAAAAGAGTATCATTAACTTTGGGTACATTAATATTAAGATATATTAATATATCTTAATAATAATAGCTACATTTTCACTGTCTAGTATTTCAATAACTGACACATTCTCAGTGTCTGATATCTGATTCTCACAACCACAGCAACTTAAGTTCAGATTACACAAATTGTTGACATATTCCAAGTTTTAACCCACTCTCTTTCCTCCATACTATGTTCCTCTCTGACCAACAGCCTCACCATCATCTGAGCCACACACTTGCAGCTGAGACTTATCTTCCAGTTGACACTATACTCCCACCAAGTGCTAGATTCAGCATGTACATATGAGATGTCCAGGCACCTTCCTCGAGACAGTCTTGTGGTTGGCTTTGCTGTAAGAAATCATCAAGATATTCCTCTTGACTCACAGCTGCTATATTAGTTAGGTTCGAGTATGAATAAGAGAATATTCCAAAACAAGTATAGCTTAAACAAATTAATAACTCTTTTTTTTTAATTTTTTAAAATTTTATTTTAAAGAGAATACAACAAAACAGAACAGAACAGAAGAAAGAAGATCAGGACAAAACAACGCAAGCAACACAGGATTTCAAAACAAGAGAACAGGAAATCAACAGTGGCTACCCCAACACCTCTTGTTTTCCTCAAAACAGCTGTCCATATCCTCACACACAATGAATTCAAACAAAACACAACAGTATGAAACTGATAAAAACAAAAGAATGAAAGCATTACAGGCCTTCAAAACCTGACAATAAGAAAATCAACAATGGCTGCTGTAATGTCTCTTGTTCTCTTCAAAATAGCTGTCCACACTTTCACACATATTGAAATCAAATACTACAGAACAGTCTAAGAACAATCAAAACAAAGGATAAAAGCATTACTGGACTTCACAACAAGATGATACAAAATCAGCAATGGCTACCATAATGTCACGTTTTCTTAATGTTTTTATGAGCCTGTCTTTCCATTGGATGGATTTTGACAGCAGCATCATAGTATTTTTAATTATTCCTTTTAATGATGCTCATGAAAATAACTCTTTTACTTAGTTAGTTCAGAATTTGAAATGTCTGAGAATACTTCACACTCAGTGACCCGGACATCTCTTATCTTGCTGGTTCCCCATACACCGCTTTCATTCCCAAAGACACCTCCTAGCCCATAGTGGCTGCTGGAGTAAGGCTATCACATATATACACCTACCAATAGGAAGGAGGAAAGGAAAAATCAAAGCACATATTTCATTTCCTATAAGAATATCTATAAGTTACACTCAATACTTCCCCTAACAATCATTTGCCAGTATTTGGTGGCCTGCCATACCTTGAAGGAAAGTTGGGAAATACAGTCTTTGTTCTAACATCCAAGTGCCAAAACAGAAACATAGGTTTTTGATATTGGGGAAGCAGAAGAGGTCAGGTGTGAAGGGATAACTGAGGCCAGAGTCTTTGGTATAAATAATCCACTTTTTTGTACCTAATTTTGCACTCATTTTGTGGAGAAAACTAGAAGTGCCCAATTCATCTTCTGGGGAGAAAATGGTCAAATCTTGGAGAAGTGGGGATGATGAAGACTTCTGCCTTATTTTGTCAGAATTCAGAAACCCAGTAGCATACCTGTCACCAACTAAGCTTCCTCAAACACCTGCTCATTCTGGTTTCTGCCCTTCAAGAGGTCCTCTCTCTCAGATGACTCCATAGCCACCTCTCTGCAAGAATTAGACTTCAGAGGGGTCTTCAGTGTCGGGGGACAAACAGGTCAGTCAAAATCGGTGACAGAAGGTGAGCACAAGGCAGGGCTGACAAACATTTCACTGGGTCTCAGAGCCATTGTTTCTAGTCCATGTGGCAACTCACCTGGACCTTCCCTCCCCTCCACTTTCTCTCCATTTCCTTCACAGCCCATCCCATAATAATCGCCTTTCCTGAGCCCCTCATTCGTAAACAGCTCGTATTTTAGGGACTTCCTTAGGGGGTCTCATCCTCTACAGGATGAGACAACCCTGTGAGCAAATTGTGAGGTCACATGGTCAGTGCTCTCGTGAGGAGCACAACTGCCCTATAGGAAGCAACAGGACTTCTAGACATCACATAGAAGGAGGCAGCATTTCAGGTGATTCCCAATTCATCTTTGAATCTCCAATTCCTAGCATCAAGCCAGAAACAGAGTAGATATTTTCTAAATTTAAAAAAAACCTAAATTATCCTTTGCAGCTTATAGATGCAGGTGACAGAAACTGAGGGACTCTTTTCTGGCCCATGCAGGCAGGTGAACATCAGGTCATCCCCCAGCCTGTGAGCAATGTTTCTTTAGCCATTCTCTTTAAAGCTTCTATAAAGCCGCATACTACTGTGATTGGCCATCCTTATAGAAAGAATATCTATGTAAAAAGCACTTCTCTCCTACCAAAATTCATATTCAGCTCTGATTTTAAGACATTCTGAAACACAAACACAAGAAATGTTACAAAAAATTATTGGAAGTGCCCATAAATATTTCATGTGAAGCCAGGCGTAGTGGTACAGGCTTGTAATCCCAGCACTCAGGAGGCTGAGGCAGGAGGATTGTTGTGAGTTTGAGGCCAGTTTGGGCTACAAAATAAGTTCAAGGTCAGCCTGAACTGCATAGTGAAACCCTGTCTCAAAAAGACAAAAAAAAAAAAAAAAAAGTATTCAATACGTGAGTTCCTTTCCTTTCCTTAGTTAAGATAACAGTCTAATCTAAAAAATAATTTGGAAATACAGAAAATAATATTTCCCAGAAAGTACTTTTACTCATTCTCTAGAACTGGAGAAGAAATCTACTTTTAATTTTAGCTAATTGTGTTTATTCTAACCTATTTATAACAACAGTAAGTTAGAAAAAAATAGAGGTTCAACAGAAGGAAACTGACTAATGAAATTGTAAGTTACAAAATGGTGTATACAATATAAAAGTTATAAAAATATAAACTGGTTAGTGTAAATTTAATTTTCTATTGAGAAAAATGTTTTATTTCATGAAAATAAAACAGATTGAATTAGCTAAAGATAAACCAGTTTTTAAAAAATCTTTTATTAAGGGTTTTTTACTTAATACAAAAACGATACTCGTTTCTGTAATGTACGAGAATATAAAAATGTAACGATAAACCATAACTGCACATAGAAATAATCAGTTAACAATTTAGCATATGTCATTTTTTCGTGCGTGTATGTGGTTTCTATGAAAATGGAATCATATTTTTAATATCAGTGATACTATTTTATCACTCTCCAAATACTACAAGCACCCCCGCCATGCTAGCATGGTAACAAATGACACACTAGGTTTGTCCTCAAAAAAACCTCTAAGAAAGGCTAGCGATCAACATGTGTCCGAGGTACAGTGAAGGGTGCCGGTGACGCCTACTTTCCTGCAACACATGGAGGATTCCTCCTGACATCTGATACTGAGTCCAGTTCTACATCAAGCATGCTAAAAGCAAAGGCTCAGTCTGTTTGAGTACACACTTTCTTGCCCATGGAGTGACAGTACTCATACTTGTGTCCCATAAAGGTTCTGACAGATGAGACCAACTTTTTAATAGCTTTTGAGTTTGGGGAAATTGCAATGTTGTAACCTACTGTGTCTTTACTTGCTCATTATTGATAACCATCATTGTAT
This sequence comes from Dasyprocta punctata, assembly GCA_004363535.1. NCBI lineage: Eukaryota > Metazoa > Chordata > Mammalia > Rodentia > Dasyproctidae > Dasyprocta > Dasyprocta punctata. The sequence goes on from RJWM01002625.1 coordinate 55,679, forward strand.
TACCTGACTTTGAATTGTAAGTGCTCCTTTTTAGCCTTTACTCATTAACTCCATGACACTTGATTCTGTGGTTATTGTCATTTTAAGACTTTGAGTAAATAATCTTAATTCCTTTGAAACAAATTTTTAATTCTTATGTGGACAGTATGGCTCTTGGGGACAAGGTCTGGTTTTACGTTGCTCTGGTCTTTCCTGTGAGGTCTCTCTGTGGCCCCTAGCCCGCACCACAGTGATTCTTGCAGCGCTTGTCTCTGTGCTCCGTCCTCAATGTGCAGGGGGTGCTCTTGGCCCACACAAGGCTCCTTTTGTGTTGGAATGGGAGGTATACACCACTGAGACTCCCATGGGAAGTTGTCCAGATGAGAACTGCCAATGCTGGGAAGTGAATTATGCTGCCAGGAAAGACTGATGCAGCCAGTAATCGCTTGCTGAAGGTTTCCTGAGGCCATTTCATGAGTAACCTTGGCTAAACTGAAACACAAGGGCTAAGAAAAGGCCAGAAAGTTAATCCGAACCTACCTATCCTCAACCTCCCCCTCTGCCTCTGGAATGTCCAATCCCTGGGTCCCATATTTGTGGAATTCCTTTACTTAAATCATGGCCATTCCCTGACCCATTTAAGCCTCATTCTCTTTACCAAATACCAAGAAATCTACTCATGGGCCCAATCAGGACAATCCTCTGATCTACAAATGTTAGTTCCACAAAGACACATGGGCTTTTTCTAAACCAAGTAAGATTTCTTTTTCTCCTCTGTGTGTGTCTTTTTCTTCTAATTCTGTGAAATCTTCAAAATCTTTCTCTTTTCATTCTCCATGAATTCTTTTCATGAAATAACTCGAGTTCCCTTTACTAAGGAAAATGCACATGAACAACATCCTGCCTCGGAGTCCAGCCCTGAGATGGTGGGGATCTTTCAGAAACCCGTCAGCATTTCTGTCCCTTGGGACAGACAGGCCTGGCCCTCAGTCCCCTTTCTCCTCCCTCACAACTGTTCAGGAGCAGCAAAGACCGGAGCTTTGAAAATAACAGGGCAGAAAACAGGTGTCTTCAGGAGGCCCGGTGCTTCCCAGATGGGGGAAGCGATTAAAGGGACAGGAAGTGTGACTGCCCCTCAGCAAAGCCAGGGACAGATTGAGAAATGTGCTGTTCTTATGAAAGTGCCAAGGTCATTATTAAATAGATGGAAACTATTGTTAAAAGCACTTGTGCAAACGTGAACCTCTCTTTATGACTGTATTTAAATTATTCCCAAACAAAGGATTGCCAATGAAGATTTGGACAGCTTCCCACGGTGGCTTTCAGCACACGCACACACTGGGTCATATGCCCGGGTCATGCTCCAGGTGCGCCTCACGCGCAACGAGCTCTCCCCGGGGCCTTTCCCCCATGCACCCCCAGCCTCCAGAGGCCCCGTTGCAAAATGCCCAAAAGCTAAAATGCAACCCCCTAAGGCGCTCACCCCTAATTCTTCACCATAAAACTTTATAAACAGTGACAAGAAAGAAGTTACTAAATGTGTTTTCCTCTAGGTTGCCATGTAAATCCAACCCATTTAAAAACATTTTTCCAGTCACATTCCTGCCCTCTCCTCTTTCAGGGTGGATTCTCCACCACACTGAACTTGTCACCTCAGGCTGCAGGAAAACCACCTGGGGTCCCTGGGCACTTTGAGGCCACCCTGGAGGAAGTCACACAAGGTTTCACCTGTGTGATTACTCACACGCCCTCTCAATTCCTAGATCCTCGGTATGAATAAAGCAGAATTTCCAGGAGTGGGGCCTGGAATCAGAATTTTTCAAAAACCCAGGATGTGGGAACGCCAGTAATTCCCACCCTCCACACCTGGGTCAGATGGGTGGTTTTCTAGTACAGGAAGAAGAGGTGCAAGTCTATGCTTTTAAAGGTTGAAAAAAAAAATAAAGAAAAGGCAAAATTGCAATGGGATTCTAATGTCACAATTCACAATTTTATGTATCATCTGGCATTTCAGTCTCCACATACTGGGAAAGGTAAATTGTGCTCCTGCTTACTGCCTGGAACTCACTGGGTGGCTTTACAGGGTTTTTAATTTTTTTGTTTTATTTTGTTTTTGGTTTTGTTTAGTACTAGGGATTGAACCAAGGGCCTTTGTACTAAACTGTCTGCCCACCCGTCTTCTTTATTTTTTATTTTTTATTTTGAGACAGGATCTTGCCCAGGCTAGACTCAAATTTACAATCCTCCTGCCTCAGCTTTCCACATTGCTGGGATTACAATTATGGGCCACTATGCCTGGCTTGTTTTTGTTTTGAAGCATCAATTCCTAGATCCTAGGCATGAATAAATCAGAATTTCCAGGAATCAGAATCCGAATTTTTCAAAAGCCTTTGAAGGGGTCCAGTTACAGAGCCAGGTTTGGAAATGGCTGTATCAGATGACCCCCCCCCATATGACCTTTGTATCCTCCCACAGCCCTAGAGACATCTATTAGTCAATGAGTTTCCACAGAATGCATGGCCTGCCCACTTGCTCCCAGATGCACACACAAAAATGCAATTCCTGGTGACTAAAAAAGAGAATGCAGAGGATAAAACAGAAATACCAGCCAGGCATGATGGTGCATGCCTGTAATCCTGGCACTTTGGGAGGCTAAGGCAAAGAGAGAGGGAAAAAAGAAAGGGAAGGGAAGGGTACAAAAGAAAAGGAAAGGAAAAAAGTGAAGCAACACCAATTTATTCCCAATATAAACAAGAACATATTTGTCAAGGCCTCTGCATCTGCCCAAAACAACTCTGCCCACAGCCCACATGCACAATGCTAAGCAGAGAGGGAGAAAGGCAGTTATTCGCAAGATTAGTGCTTTACATGGGTTCCACTCCATACACCTGTGCTACAAATGTGCAACCACTGCCCACATGGGAGCCCCATAGAATTTTTGAGCTACTCAACCCCTAAATAAGTCTGCAAGAAACAGCACTGACTCTCACCTCCTTTGGTCCATGAAGAAGAGAATCTATATCACTGATGGTGAATCTTTTGAGCTTACAGTAATACAAACAGCCCACTGCGGCATGTGTACCATAGGTTCACCACTACTGATCTACTTGCTCTTTCACGCACATACACACACACACACACACACACACACGCACTCAACACCAGGACTGATCTCCCCAGGAGAGCAAAGGCTCCTAGGGGAGCCGTCTCTGACTTTAGTCCAAATGCATGTGGTTCTTTTGCCATAGCACTTTGATTTCTTCCACCTGAATTCAGCACCATTTGGAACATAAGAGGTAGGCTGAATGTTTGCTTTACCGAAATCCACAGTTTGCAATGAGAGAAGAGAACAGATATTACAATATACCATTTCAAACTGAACTGGACCCCTTCTACTCGCCAGCTAACATTCATTTCTCAGGCCCTCTTCTGTGAAAATCACCAAAAACCCAAATGCTCTAAATAGGAAAAGGTACTAAAACAGAAAATACAGAAGTCCATTCTTTCTTTCCTCCAGGAAACCCAACACATACTTAACACACATGTTCAGAGACGTAAGAACAAAAAAATAGCTTTATGACTCATCCTTTAAAGAACAGAGACTGTCACAAGGAAAAAAATGCATTATCCAATTTGAGCAATATAAATCAATATCCACTTTACAGAGTTAATTTTAACATTTAACTATAGAAAAAATGAGTAATAACAGTGATTGCCTGACCTTGGAGGACTTTATTGTTTTGGTCTGTGATAGCAACTTGAAAAACAAATTATTTTATAGGCACCTGGCTCATTATGCATTAAAATTAAATCTTCATTTATCTATATGCTCCAAACGGTACCTATCCATCGCCATCACTTAAAAACACATTGCCCTTCTTTCCAGCCTTGTTAATTTCCAGATGCTAATTAAATTTAAACTCATAAAAATATCTGTTTAGCATGCATGACAAGATCATCCCTCAATACCCACTGTACATCCTAACATATTTACCCACTGTTCCCTGTTTGCATTCTCTTCTATCTGCCTCAGTTTCAAGGGACAGACTAGAGACTTAACCTGGAATTCAATCACTCTCCCATTTTGATTCTACCCAAGTTGTTCCCTCTGCTTGATGCCTTCGTAAGCAACTTTCCTTCAAATTCTTGCTGAAAAGAATGGCTTCCAGATAATAGTACTTAAATATGGAACAGCAGGATGATAAAGGGATACCGGGGGAGAGCTATATTTCAGCCACCTTTCATCAGGCCATTACACAAAAAGAGAAGACTTTCGATCTCTAAAGATCCACTACCACTTATTTATTGCCATCAGAAGGCTGACAGACAGTCTGAAAGCCACACAGATAATGAATGGCATTGCCTGTGACCAGCACCTAACATAAAACATGCCACCCTCCCCGAAGGGCATCCCGGAGGCCTGGGGGAGGATTCAGAGGATCACCTAGCAGGAAGATGATTTTCACATTCTGTTTTCTCACTCGTGCAATTCCTCACCAGTGAGAGAAGAGCCCTGCTTTGAGAAGGCTGAGTGGGGCTGCACCTCTGCCTCAGTGGAGATTCTGTCCTCCGGCTGCCTTTCAGCAGGAGGCGCCATGCCTCAAATCCTGTGCCCGGGCAAGGAGGTCCATCTTCCATGTTTACTGTCACAGAGAACAGCAGCGCCCAGCCAGCACACACAATGATTCTCTGCCTCCAAATGTAGGCAAAGGCACAAAGAAGAGAGAACCCATCTCACTTCCTTTAAACTCAAGAAAAGGCAGAGATGAGCAATTTAGGTCACAGTTCTACCATGACAGAAGCCTCCTGACCAAAGTTCAACAAACTATTCTATAAAAAGCCAGGTAGCCAACATTTCAGGCTTTGCAGGCTTAAGAGGACAATTCATTACAGCTAAATCTGGAACATGATCCAGAAGACCATCAACGCATAAGTGGATAAAGAAAATGTGTTTATACACAATGGAGTACTACTCTGCCATAAAAAAGATAAACTCAATTCATTTGTAGGAAAATGATGTGACTTGAGACCATAATGTTAAGTGAGATAATAGAATGCACAAGTCTAAATATCACATGATTTCTCTTATATGAGAAACCCAAATTATAGACAAAAAGAATAATAAAAGATAATAGGAAGTATGGGGATAGATCTTTATTAAATGGGAAGGGGATCAAGAGATGGAGGGAGGGGAGAAGGAAGGGAAGGAAAGGGGATGAAAAAAGAAATTAAGATGTACGCATACCAACTCCACACACAGAAAGTAAATATTATGCACTGCAAACATGTGCTAACAAATGATTTTTAAAAATTAAAGAAGATGGAGTAACAAAAGCTAGAAATTAAAACACAAAAAGAAAAAATAAACCATTTTAATGACCCATAGGACCATATCAAATAGTGCAACAGTCTTGTTGAAGCAGAGAAAAGATAGAAAGGAGAACAAGGTAATGTATTGAAAATTATGCCCAGTACAGTGGTACACACCTGTAATCCCAGCACTCTGGAGGCTGAGGCAGGAGGCACCTGTAATCCCAGCACCACAAGTTTGAGGCCAGACTGGGCTACAAAGTGAATTCAAGGCCAGCCTGAACTGCATGCTGAAATCCTGTCTCAAAAAGACCAAAAAAATTATGTATGAATAACACAATAAAAATAATAACAGCCCAGAGGGCATCCAGCTAGAAGTCAGTGAATTCACATTCCATGCCTCCCCCAGATGGCGGGGCCAGTAGAAAGAATGTAAGACTGACAGGAAGCCTAAGAACCAGGACAGCAGCCCAGCACACAGACACACACATACACCTTTGGAGGGTGAAGTAATCAGTGAGGCCAATAACATGGAAGTGTCTGAAGCAGGAGCAAGGAGGCAGCAGTTGGACTCTGGAGAGCTCCACCAACAGAAGACCAGTCCCAGCCACCACACCCAGAGGCCAAGATTGGCTCCATAACCAGCACATCTCTGAGATGTAACGTGGACACTATCACAGAACTGTAAACACCAGAAGAAGGTGGGTTCTTGGGAAGGCTGTAAAGAGGAAACTACATCTGGAGGCCATCCTTGAGGAACAGACATCTCCTTTCCTCCTTGAGAGAGGCCTCAGTGCTAGTGGTGGAGCTATATATCATGGAATGTTGGCAGGCATCAACATAGAAGACAAAATAAAAGAAAAAAGAGAAGGTGGAGAATGGCAAGACACAGAGGCAGGCTGAGGTTACAGACCCCCAGGACAGGCCTGGAACTCAATGAGATGGATGAAGTTGGAAGTCAAACATTGAAACTTTCTGAAATGGTAACAACAGAAGTTAAAAAACAAGTGGGAAAGGCTATAGAGAAAATCATCTCTCAGGTACAAAAAGAAATGATGCTTAAAAATCAAAAATATTAGAGAAAGGTTCCAACCAGAAGACAACTAGCCTGCCTCCTGGTAAGTGTGCGCGACTGGCGTGGACTCCAGGAAGAGAAAGAGATGTGACTCCTGAGAACCCGCCATGTTAGACAGGGAGGTTCCAACCAGAAGACAACTAGCCTGCCTTCCTGGTGAGTGTGCACTATTGTAGTCCCAAATATTGAGTATGGTAATCCAAGTACTGTAATCCTTTCTCTAGTCTTCCTTACAACCCAAGAAGTTATATTTATAATTCCACTGAGACGTTATTGGAATCCCAGCAAGTTAATTCCAATCTACCACCTCTAATGCATCCCACAGTGAGAATAAAGACACCGAGACATATTCAAAGTTAAGGGTAGCCAAAGGGTCCTGAGTCCAATCCTCGTGAGGATGTGTGGACAAAGACCTTGATCCTAGGCCTCTCCCAGAGTTTATTATCTTAAGAAAGGGAGTGGCTTGAGGATGAGTAGTGATGATGGTGAGAACTACATGAGTAACTAGAACTGGTTGACAAGGTAGTGAAAAAGGTATCTCTGCAAAATGCAGAGATAAAGATATGCAGAGGGATCAATTTGCATAACCCAATCAAGATAGCAACAGAATTGTTTTAGGAGGCTGCTGCTTCAGTTTCTGATATGCAAACTTTATGCTCTGGGGATTCACAGCCTCCTTCTTGAGGCTCATATCCAGTTGACATTCCTGGAGCTCACTGGCTCTGCCATCCCACTGTGTGTTATATATTGCACAGAGGTCACTATGGGAGGAAACAGGACACTGTCTGATGGCTTTAGAGATTATATACCAGTACCTGCTTCTGATACGTAAACTTTTATGCCCTGGGGACTCATAGCCTCTTTCTCGAGGCTCATACCCAGCTGACATTCCTGGAGCTCACTGGCTCTGCCATCCCACTGTGCCTATATATTTTACAGAGATCACTATGGGAGGAAACAGGACACTGTCAGACGGCTTTAGAGATCACATACCAGTACCTCAGCTAGGCTTATTTGCAATGCCTAGAGCCAAATGAAGGGAGAAGGAAATACCACAGTCAGCTCTGAATATATTAACATAAGGAAACAAATCTCGATATAATCAAAGTTGCAGCAATTGTTCTGCATTCAAGGGGAGCCACCAAATTGTCTCCCACAGTGCACGACTGGCATGGACTCCAGGAAGAGAAAGACCTGCCTCCTGAGAACTTGCGATGCTGGACACAGAGGTTCCAACCAGTGGACAACTAGCCTGCCTTCCTGGTGAGTGTGCATGACCTGCGCAGACTCCAGGAAGAGAAAGATTCGTGCCTCCCATAGGCCTACCAATGCATGGGCTAAGAATCAAGGACATCCTCCCCGGACCCCACCCGTAAGCAACCTGCTGGTTCAGAGGACCAGCTAAGTTAATAGCAACTATAATACATGAAGCGACTAGATGCTTGTATTGTTTGGTTGATTTTGCAGGCCTGGAGCCGGCAGTGTGGGCATCTTTTGGTGGGATGACAGTGTGCAGTGTAGCAGGTATGGGGGATTCTCTTTTGTCTTGTCTTTGAGGCCCAATGTTGTTCTCATTGTTTTGATTTATTGATTAAATTTTTTTTTGCTTTGTTTCATATTCTGTTTTTATTGGTTTTATTCTGTTTTGTTTTTTATTTAATTTTGCTGTACCTGATGGAATGGTCAACTATTCTGAAGATAGCAGGATGTACTATAGTAGCTGTTGTTTTCCTAGTATCTTTCTTTGGAGTTCTGTATCAGTTCTACTGCTTTATTTTGAATGACTTTGTTCTGTTATGTTTTGTTAGATTTTACTATCTTTAAAATAAAAAATAAAAATATTAGAGAAGACTCAAATAAAAGAATAGATGAGCTTAGAAAAAGATGGAAACAAAGAATGCCCGACATAGGAGAGAGATGCAACCCATGAAAGAGCTCCAAACAGAGATTCAGGAGATTAAAACCTCTATTGAATGTATGTTACAGACTGAATGAAGCAGAGGATAGAATTTCAGATCTTGAAGACAGAATTGCAGCTAGTGATCATGAAAAAAAGTGTATCTTAAAAGTAATAACAAGAGACCATGAGAGTTCAGTTCAGCAGCTACAGGATGAAGCAAAGAAGAGTGGCACAGGATTGACTGGGGTCAATGAGAAAGCTGGAGACAGCACAAATGCCATAGCAATCATCAATACATATGCACCTAATACAGGAGCACCCAACTATATAAGATGGGTATTGGTAGACATGGAAAATCAAATAAGCAATAACATAATTGTAGTGGGAGACCTCAATACCCCATTATTACAGACAGATCAACTAGACAGAAAGTCAGCAAAGAAATACCAGAGTTGAACCAAACCTGTGAACAAATGAACTTAACAGGAAGAAGTCACACCGCAAGGCTACACACCATCAGCCCAGAGAGATCTGGTGAGCTCAGCAGTGGCCTGGAGAAGAAGCCACACCCTGAGGACCCTCCACCATCAGGGAGCATTGGTGAACCACTGCCCTGTGCCTCTCCACCACTCCAGGAACCCCAGATTGGAGAAACCCAAGTGCCGAGTCCAATCCACTACACTGAGAGACTGGCAGCCAATGCAAGAAGCACTCAGGATGCAGCAATGGGCTGAATCAGAGGAACACAGGAAAATGTCAAAACGAAGGAGCAAAATTCAATCCCAGACCTTTAGCCCACACAGAACACGCTCAGGAGACACAGACATAGTAAAATGTAGAAATCGCACACCTGAAATTTCTGAAAAGATAACAACTGAAGTAAAGTAAAGTAGTTCTTGTGTTGTTTGGTTAATTTTACACACCTATGTTTGATGGTTTGGACAGCTATTTTGAAGATAACAAGAGGCATTATGGTGGCCATTGTTGATTTCCTATTATCTTGTTTTGAAAACCTGTATCGCTTTCATTGTTTTGTTTTGATTGGCTTTATTCTGTATTATTTTGTATGGTTTTATTCTCTATAAAATAAAATAAAGACATAAAAATAATGAAAATAACAACATACACTTTTTCTTTTAAAAATATGTTAATCTTGGGGCCAGGCGTGGTTGCACACACCTATAATACCAGCACTCAGGAGGCTGAGGTAGGAGAATTGTTGCAAGTTCAAGACCAGCCTGGGCTACAAAGTGAACTCAAGGCCAGCCTGAACTGCATAGCAAGACACTGTCTCAAAAAACAAAACATATATATATATATATATATATATATCCTCAGATCTAATAAATTCCACACACCTCGAAGCAGAATAATTACAAAGAAAACTACACCTATTCACATCACAGCTAAAAACTGGAAAACAAAGAAAAAGAAAAAAAGACTTTTAAAGTTGCCAGAGGAAAATATATAGATTACATGTAAAAGAGCAACAATAAAAATTACTAATGACTTGTCATTAAAAACAATACAAGTCCAAAGACAATGGAATGACATCTTTATAAAATGCTCAAAGAAAAAGCTGTCAACCTAGAATTCTATAGCTAGCAAAACACTCTTGCAAAATGAAGAGAAAATCAAGACATTTTCAGCTGTCAGAGAATCAGTCCCTGGTTTACCTGTGCTACATTTAGAAATGCTAAAAGGAATTTATTTAGGACGAAACTGATGCCAGACAGAAATACAATTCTACACGAACAGGTGCAGAGAGCAACAACCACCAGTGATGCCTGACACCTGAGACTGAGGAGCAGTCAGCATTGCAACACAGTGAGCCAGGGGCCACTGACACTCAAAAGGGACTACAGATCAGCATGTGCCAAAGGTGGCAGTCAAGTCACATGTAGAAGGACAGCCTCTCCAAGTAACCAACAGTGTCAGTTGTCCCCAAGGCATTTTCAGCAGTACAAGCACCTGTGGTGGCTTTCCAGGTGGAACTGAGACAGGCATGCTTAGCTCAGCCCCCAAGAGGTGGTTAAAGCAGTATGGGAACCTCAAGGTAACTGACTTCAAGAAAAAGCCAAGCAACGCTCTAGCATGAAGCTTCTGCCCAATCTGCACTGTTTCCAGGAGAACTTGCCACTTACATTTATCTATAGCCTTCCCCTAGGTTTTATGGATCCCAAGGTTTTACTGTGGACATCAGAGTTGATAAAACAGCAACCATGGATATGGGAAAGAGGAGCAAGATGCTGTAGCACACTGGCCACGAGGGGATATGTCATGCAAGATGGCTGAATGGCATTGACACCTTTGAAGTTTTTGACAAGCATTTGAATGTGATCTGCTGTGATTATGATGCATTCAGGAAGATCAAGCCAAGGAATGCAGAACAGCCAAAGCACGAAGGAAAGGAGGTGATTGGTCTTGTGATGCTGTGTGGGAATATCTAGAACTGTGGAGGGGCCACCCTTTAAAGATACAGGCATTGCTTGGATACCACTTTCCGGAGCTGCAGGAGGCCGTGGGGATGGTAGGGCAGCTGGCAGAGAGGAGTGCCAGGCTGGGGTTCCATCCCCGGCTCCTGCTGGATTAGCAGGCTCTATCTGAGGAGCTGGGGGTCACTCCAGCAGGTAATAACTGCATGGAAGAAGCCCTGCAGCAGCTGCTCCTGCCACTGCTGCTACTGCCAGCCTTGCTGAAGGCCCAACAGAGCATGTGCCAGGACAGGGTAGTCCACCCTGACCTTTGGCAGAGCAACCTCACTTCCAGGGAATTGGGACTTCAGGGAGCTTGCTTTTGGGGATCCCAAATGACTGCCACAAGTCTCTGGAGGGTCGTCGGTTTTGTTTTTTTTTTTTTTTTTTTTTTTTTTTTTTTTTTTTTTTGGTAACTGGTGTATGTTTGCAATGCAGAATAATGATGTTCATTTGGGGGAATTGATTTGTGCATATATAACAGATCTTGTCATTTTCCATTCCTTTGCAACATTCCTTTACACCCCTCTCCCTTACCTCCCTACCTCCCCTGATCTTCTCCTTGTTTCCTACATTCCATCATTTATTTTTAGTCATTAGGGAAATGCAAATCAAAACAACCCTGAAATTCCATCTCACCCCAGTTAGAAGGGCCCTCACCAAGAACATCAGAATTGTTTCTTTGACTCTGTCTCCTTCAAACTTAAAGCTGTATACCTACCCAAGATGAAAACACCTGGTATCTACTAAAGGCCATTAGTTAGAAACTCTGCAGAGCGTCCCTGACTGCCGTTCAACAACTAAGACTCCTTTCAGCCTGAAGAAGCTAGATCGGTCATCTCCCATTACCCCTCACAACAGTTCAGGTTACTTCTTCAGAGGGGAGAATGTTACAGGCAGCTGAGTTAGTTAGAAATATTATAGGCAGTCAGACAGGGCTAGGCCCTTGAGGAAGCCAGCACAGAGGACCAAATGTCTTGTGACCTTGGAGGAAACACACACCTCTTGCTGTGACTTAGATCACAAAACAAAAGGCAAAACAAATGCACCACACCCTAAGTATAAACATTAAGGATTAGGTATGGATCACTTTGAGAAGCCAGGAATTACCATCCCAAACCCCCAGAGAAAGAGTCACTGATCCATAAGAATGCTCACTTGCTACATGGCTTGGTTCCCCATTTGCCCCTGATTTGACCAATTTTACCTAAACAATTAATCTTATTGGTTGACCACAGCTCTGTCCCACCTCATGCCCATCTGCCTTGCAAATTCCCAGTTTTCCCCATCATGGTTTTACTCTATAAGTCACTAGAACAGACAGTCTTCGGCAACCGACTTGGGACTCCTTTCGTCTCTCTTTCAGACAGAAGCTTTCTTTCTCTCAATAAATACTTCTGCTCGAAGCCAGGCATGGTGGCGCACATCTTTAATCCCAGCACTCAGGAGGCTGAGGTAGGCGGGGCGTTGTGAGTTCGAGGCCCACTTGGGCTACAATGCGAGCCCAAGGGCCACCTGAGCTACATAGTGTGCCCCTGCCTCAAAAGAAAAAAAAACTAGGGCTGGGAGTTTGGCTCAGTGGCTTAAGCACCTGTCTGGCAGGCGTGAGGCTGTGAGTTCGATCCCCGGTGCCGGTGCCGCAAAAACATAAATAAATAAATAAATACTTCTGCTCTTTAAAAAAAAAAAAAAGAACATCAGAAGCTGAGGAGGATGTGGGTTGGGGGAAGGAACTCTTCAAAGAACACATACAACCAAATTCCTCAAAAAATTAAAAATAGAAACTCCATTTTACCCAATTATACCTTTCCTGGAAATAGTCCCAAAAGGACTAAAGACATCATATGACAGTGATACACATATACCCACATTTATAAGCAAAGAAGTTCACAATAGCTAAGCTCTGGAAACAGCCTAGCTGCCAATCAACAGACAAATGGATAAAGAAAGTATGATATACATGATGGAATATTATTAAGTCATAAAGAAGAATGGAATCATGTCATTTGCAGGAAAATGGATGGTGCTTGAGACTATAATCCTAAGTGAAATGAATCAGACACAAAAAATTAAATATTGCATGGTTTCTTTTATGTGAGAAACCTAAAATATAAATAAGTGAGCAAAATAAAGGAAAGACCATAGGAAACAAGAAGGCAAACCTTACGGAGATGGAAAAAATGATCAGTGAAGGGGGAAGTTAATGGAAAGGAGACTAAAAGGCTTGAAAATGATCAAGATACATTATATGCATGTACCAATTTGCTACAACTAACATCACTATTTTGTATTGCAAACACACTAATAAAAGAAAAAAATCTTGATTTCTACTTGTTAAGTAAAATAAAATCAATGCCTTAAATAAACTAAACAGAGTTCTTTCTTATCAATATATTTGTGAATAAAATAAGGTAGTCGTCCCTTTTGATTCTGATCTCTTATTCTGAAGGTAGCCATTTTCAACTCTTTATACAGAACAAGTATTTGTCATTTTGGAAAGGTACTGTGAGGCATTTATGCAATATCAGTAAGAACTATGGTTCCCAAATGCTTGAGAAGAGCATGAGAGATAAAGTTATAGCAACGAACTTCACTTTTCCTCTCTGCCTTTTTGTCTGTCTGCTTCCCTTCTCTCCCCACCCTTCTCTTGCCTTTGTTCTCTCTTCTCTTCTCTTCTTCCTCTCTGTCCCTCTCCTTTTTCCTCTCCCTGTCTCTGTCTCAGTCTCTGTCTCTCCCTCTCCTCCCAGTCATACTAGTTTCCACTAGTTCCTGCTTAAATCCATCTTAAAGACTCAAAGAATTTCAAAAATGGGGTATTTAGGTAAGTAAATTCCTTTTAATTCCCTACTGAGTTCCAAAAGAACACTGATTCTTTCTTTGACTGAAGCAAGAATCTCCCTTGTGCCCTGAACTAGCTATTCCCAAACTATAAATGTTCAATTACTTCCCAGACAATAAATGTGCATTTTGCTTCCCCTGTGCTATATATTCTCTGTGGTTTGCATTATCATTTGCTAAATACACTTAGATACTCTATTTACCTCTGACCACAACTCTGAGACCTTTGTGTGACTTCTCACCCTCTAGAAACAGTACAGATAAATCACTACTCAGCCATTTAGCACACAAAGAGGAGAAGATTCCAATTTTCCAAATAGGGTCATTTGTTTAATTTATTTGGCTGCTAGGGAGTTGTGGAAATGGTGCTAGTATAGGCTGGAAAAGAACACTACCCAGCCCTTTGGGTTTGATCTTGTCTCTGATGGTACAGTCCAAATAGTCTATCAGTTTCTGTTTTGAAAATGCATGTGCCTTCTACTCCTTCACTTGGGTAGTGGCTTTATGAGCGTTTTCATTGTATTGTCATTCTGTATACTTTAAATGGAAATCATAAAAAGTCTTAGCAACAATTCATCTTAATTTTAAAAATTTAAATATAAATTCACAGGCACAAACACCCCAATCTCCAAGAAAGAAATAAAATGCCATAAACTTTGTGTCAACTAGAAAGTCTTTCATTTAGCAGAAAGCAAGTCAGAGAGTATGCGATTCTTCACAGATGGTTAAATTCATCGTATATCCAAGAGACAGATCATTGCACTTAGAAATTGGAAACCTGAGTTCTAATCCCAGCTTTACTCATAGATAAGGCCATCATTAGTCAGTAAGTTCCTTAAAGACAGGGATTGTGTCCTATTTTTACTGTTTCCCTCTAGTTTTTACAAATAAATTACACATGATCTATTTACCTAAAGTACATAATACTGTGCATATAGATGAAGCCACCCACCAAATGCCAAGATGCTACTACTACTGTTTTAATCCAGTGCATATCTTTTCCATGCCACTCCACCTTAGAAAGCATATAGTTTTGATTTCCTCTGTGTGTGTATGTGTGTGCATGTGTGCTCATGCATGGCTAGGGGGGTCTTTTTTCACATTTATGGTTAGAGAGTACATATAAATCTACAACTTGTTCTTTTTACTTTATATTTCTGGAATTAATCCATGTTGATATGGATAGCAATAATATTTTCCACTAAGTTCGTGTTATTTTTTATCACATAAAAATACCACTTCTTATCTATCCAATCCCTGATAAGCAAGATTTAGATGCTTCTGTTGTTCTTCAGATCAACCATGCTGCAGTCCACCCCTTTGCATTCTTTGGCACAGGTAGATGGGTTTCCCCAGAGCAGAGGTCTAAAGGGGAAGCACTGATCAGAGTATGTGACCATTTTAAAGTAATATCCAACTACCCACCCTTAAGTTCGATGTTATTTTCCCATTTCCATCAGAAGCAAAAAAGAGTGACCCTCTTCCTATAACTCAGATACATTCCACGACCTTTTCATTTGTGCCACACTAATCCATAAGAGTGAAACAGTACTTTGTGATAATGTTATTTTGCACTTCCCCACTGAGGGTGAACATCTTATCAAACACTCCTTAACCTATTTATGTTTCATTCTTCTGTGAATCCAAAATTTGTATCATTTACCCATTTGTCTGTTGGTTTGGTTCTTCATTTGCAAAGTTCTTTACATATTCTAGATACTAATTCTCTATTATACATGTCACTTTTTTCACTTTTTAAAACACCAATAATGATCAGAACATGTATGTCTTTGTTACTTTTTCATTGCTGGGACAAAATACCCAACACCCACAAGTTAAAGGAGGAAAGGTTTATTTTAACTCACTACACATAGCAAGCTGGCTTCAAGGCAGGCTGGCAGGGCAGAGAGGCATCACAGAGAAGAAACAGTTCATGGTATGGCAGACAGGAAGCAGCAATCAGCAAGCCTCCCTTTCCCATTTACCCTTTCCAAGCTACAAGACTATTGGATGGTGCTACCCATACCCAGAGTGGGTTTTCCCATTATCCATATCCATGACTATGCTAAACCAATCAGTGGGCTAATTTCATTATCACATCCCCTTAATACATATTCATAAACCTTAAATCTAGCCACCTCCAAAATGTTCCACCTATGAGCACATGAGGCTTTAGGGGGACATCTAGATACATGATACAGTGTATCTCTTAGTGAGAATAATTACTTGTTGACTATATGAATAATGAGTATGGCCTAAAAGTTGCACATTGGACAATCACTCTGTGGCTTACAACAGGGTTATAATATTTCCATTATTTATCGGTAAAGTCAATCAAGTGAATAAAGTAAATACAAGGCACTAAATTAGTGATGGTGAACCTTTTAGAGACAAGTGCCCAAACTGCAACCTAAAACCCACTTATTTATCACAAAGTGCCAACACTGCAATTAAATCTGAATACTGAGGTTTTAGTTTAGAAAAAAAAACTCATACATCAACATATTTTGTCTTAAAAGAAAAATAACATGTGTGTCATAGGTTCCCACCACTGCACTAAATGATGTGCCTTACTCATTTCCAGATCCTTAATTCTTAGGGCAGGGGCTTTATAGAATAATCAGTATGTAAATGTTGAATGAGTTAAATACTAGAATGGAAGAATTAAAAGAGCCTCTTCCATCTCACATACCTGAGAGACCAATTTTCCATCCTGTAGTAAGACAGGTTAATAAAAAATTGTAATAAAATCTGGCATAAAGCCAGAACAATGAATGTATTCCATTTCTGATCTGCTCAAAAACCTCTTTATCTTCACAGCAAAAAAATGGAAAATTAGAGCCCAAGTGAATACCTCACAAGAAAAGCAAATCGAAGCAAAATGAATACTCCAAGCCAGTTGATTCAATGAAAAGAATTCAAATCTGATCACTTCGTCCACTGCCTCCTCCACTGGAAGTCAGAGAAAGGACTGAGGAACAAGGACTACTCCTCCCTTTTTCCCATCTCTTTCCCCTCCCCCGCCAACCCCCATCTCACCACTTCAACATATACCTGTTTTTTTTTCTTTCCAGATTGTTGTTCTATTCTATAAAGTGTTGATCCCTGGATTTTCCTGGATTGTCATGCTTTCTATTGAAAGACTCACCATGGAAATACCACCCACATTTATATACATAAAAGTATGTTTCTTTTCTTCTGCTTTCCTGCTCCATCAGGGCTCTATGGAACTATTTGATTTAAATTATTGCTGGCATTCTGCCCATCAAACTGTGCAGTTCTTCAAAAGGATGAAAATGACAGTGAGTGTGCCTCCTTCAGAGCTACTGAGGTTTTTGTTTGAATACTGTTGTCTTGGAAACAAGTGAGTTTCATTGAACATATACCCAACAAAATGGTTAAAACATCAACAAGAGGCATAACTCCCATGCAATCCATTCTGTCTTGTGCAACTCACATGCTGGTGGCTGCTGGTGAAGAAACAGACTGTGATTTAACTAGTCTGGATTCCTGCCTTACCTCTGATCCCACCCACGTGGTGCTAGGAAAGGCATGTAACCTTCTTGAACCTCTATTTTCTTATGAACAAGTCAGAATAATAACACCACCCTTTCCATCCATCCTAGACTTGTCAGGAAGATCAAAAGAGATGACAGATGTAAAAGAGCATTTTGGAAAATAAAAAGCTGAACAAAAATGCTCACATACTTGATTACTACTTTCCTCTTGGTGAAAACAAGTCATGAGATTTTTAGCTCAGATATGCATAGATAACTTCACTGAGTATTATCTTCCACTAATAACAATACAGAACACCCTTAAAGACCTTTGTATCTAGCCAGGCATGGTGGCACACACCTGTAATCCCAGTACTCTGTGGGGTTGAGGCAGGAGGATTGCAAGTTCAAGCTCTGCCTGGGCAACTTAATGACTTAGCATGATCCTTCTCAGAATAAAAAAACAAAGGGCCAGCTAGGTGGGAGTCATGGTGTACACCTGTATTCCCAGCACTCAGGAGGTTAAGGCAAAAGGATTGTCACGAGCTCACAGCCAGCCTGAACTACATAGCAAGAAGATCAAGATAAACTCAGGAAGATCTTGGTGGAACAGCTCATTTGCTTCTACATGGGGCAGCTTGGGGCCTAAGGATCTACTTCCTTGATAGTTCCTTGACTCACATGCAATACTTCTCAGCACTCCTTGGCTTCTCTTTCTCTTCACGTGGTTTCCCAATTTCAAACCTTTCCACATGGCTGAGAGTTCTCACAGCACTGTGGTCACTGTGGGCTCAGGCTAGGAGCCCTTCTTACATGGTGTAAGGCTTCTGAACACAGAAAGCAAAAGCTACTAGGTCAAGTAAGGGAAGTGTTGGAAATTACATAGCCTCATTCCTGCCACATTTTACTGTGTGTTGGTCACCTTTCCCATTACTGGGACAAAATGGTCAATAAAAATTTATTTGGCTCATGTTTCCAGTGGGTTCAGTACATTCATGGTTGGCTGGTTCCAAGGAAGAAATGGCCTGGTAGAAGAGCATGCAAGAGAAAAGCTGCTCAACTCCTGGCACCCAGAAAGCAGAGAAAAGGGTGGAGGTAGGGATAAGAACACACCCTTCCAGGTCACATTCTCAGTGACTCACCTCCAATCAGGCCCCACCTCCTAACAGCACATTCAGTCATGAATTCATCAGTAGATTAATTCACTAATAAGTATCTTATCTCGTGATTCAATCACCTTCTAAAACTCCACCTCTGAATAACATGAGACTTTGGGGAGACATTTTTTTATGTAAACCATAAAATACTGGTAAGGTAGAAGAATGGTTACCTGTACTCAAGGGGATGCAGAAATCAACTGCACCTCTTAATAGGACAGTAGCAAATGTCGAGGATTATATTAGAGAAGCAGATCCTGGTTTTGCCTCTTCATGAATATATGACTCCAAGCAAGTTTACTTAATAATTCTGCCTCAATTTCTTCTTCCAAAAAGTCTTAATACATCAAATTCTAAGCATATGGTGCAAGTCAGCATTTAAATGCAAAAAAATGCCAAACTGCCAACCAAGAGAAGATGAATGCACATTGTAGTCACCATGGGTTACACCTATAGGTATGTGTTTTTCATGTAAAATACTAAGCCAAACATGGGATAGCTTATAAAGTAAGATGCATCTCCCATAGAAGAGTACATGTAATTTAAAGAGGCTTAAAGAAGGTCCTGGACCCAGACTTGTTGATTTGTATCTTGATCATACTTCTGATCATTTGCGTAATCCAGTACAGAATATCTAACTCCTGGCCTCTATTTAATCATCTATAAGGAAGGTAATGATGTTCTCATAGGATTGCTATAAGCATTAAGCCATTCAAGGTACTAAAAATAGTAGAAAAAGGAATAATAATCATTTATAACTATTAGCCATTATTATTCATAGTAATCTTTTTGCTTCTGCTCTATATCTGTTAAAATAGGAGGGATCCCCACACAAAGTTCATTTTGAATGTGAACACTGATAAGTGCCTCCACCATGCAAGTAGATATGAAGAGATTGAATACTTGCATAACTGAAATCTCTAGGGAGGTCAAGAGAGGACTCTCAAGTGGATCTAAAATTGCTTGAGACATCAAGGGAGGAGACTGATCTGAATGTTGATGGTGGCCAGAACTAGGCCTGGTATTCCTGCATGGGGACAGGAGCTTCGGTGGTTTGAATCTCCTACCAACACTACAGGAGGAGGGCACTTAGCAACTTATTAAGAGTAAGGCTTAAGTGTCAGAAGTTAAATATCAAAAATAGACTCAGGCTCCTCATTATAACATCATACAACCCCTGCACATTTCTTTTTAAGTTTAAGCTAAGTATAAAGGACAGATTTCATACTTTCGTAAATATTATTATTAGTTTCAAGGAGTTTTTAGCTAACACTCTTTTATTTTTAGAATAGACAATATACTACCTATAAATAACGAGAATTTTTATTTTCCTTATTTTTATTTTAAAGATAATTAAGTCCAACAAAACATAACAGAACAAAGTCAATCAAAACAAAGCAGTAGAACTGGTACAGAACTTCAAAGAAAGATACTATGAAATATACTATAGTGTATTTTGTTATTTTCAGAATAGTTGACCATTCCATCAGGTATAGTAAAATCAAACCAAAAACAAAACACAATAAAACCAATAAAAACAGGATATGAAATGACACCAAAAAAAAAATTTAATCAGAATAAAGCAAAACAATGAGAACAATATTGGGCCTCGAAGACAAGACAGAGGAAAATCCCCCATATTTGCTACATTGCATACTGTCATCTTCCCAAGAGATGCTCAGACTGTCGGCCCCAGGCCTGCAAAATCAACCAAACAATACAAGCATTTAGGTGCTTTATGTACCTTAGTTGCTATCAAATTAGCTGGTCCTACAAACCAGCAGGTTGCTTACTGGGTGGGGGGTGGGGTGTCCTTGATTCTTAGCCCTCGCTGGTAGGCATACAGGAGGCACATCTTTCTCTCCCTGGAATCCGCACCAGTCACGCAGTCACCAGGAAGGTAGGCTAGTTTTTATTTTCCATTTTTGTAATTAAACCTCCTATTTATGTTTCTTGTACTAACCCAACAGCTAGAACATAGAATATTGACTAGTCATGTTGACTGTGGGCTTTCCCACCTTGTCTCTGGCTTTAATGGGAAAGTTTTTACTATTTTGCACTAAGAATTATCTTAGCTATTGGTTTGAGATTTTTCCTATCGTATTAAGAAAGTCTCTATCTATCCCCCTTAGACATTATCAAAAGCAACGACTAATTTGTTTCAAATGTCTGTTACAATCAATCATGATGAACATACATATTTTTACCTGAAGAATTTGTTATAATCTTGAGTATATGATTTTCATAAATTAATGGACTGTTTCTTCATTCAAGTGAATATTATTGGACATAGAATATAGGAAATTTCAACTTTAATTCTAGCCCTATTTTATTCATCAGGACCAAAATCAAGGAGACTTTTAAAATTTGCACCATATTTTAGGTAAGAGGAGAGCTAAAGGTTCAAAGTCATGTATTTTAAACCTTTGTCTAATCTATTCTGGTCCAAATCAATTTCTCATTTCTAATTATTCCAAGACTAACTTGAAAACTCTTCAGAATTTTACAGCCTACATAAAAGGATTCTAAAAATTTTACTCCTTCTCACTCCACAAGCATTTTTACAGCTATCAGCAATTTGTAGTAATTGTCTGTCTCTCTGTCTGCCTGCCTGTCTGTCTGTGTTTTATATAGAAGGACACTCAAGTCACAGTAACATGTAAGTGGACTATGGAGTCCATAACCATTTTCTGAAGGCCAATTGAAGCCTATAGTACAGCGTAGATGTTAATCATTAAAGTACACTTCCTAAAGTGATAGAGGAGGTATTCTACATATTCTCCAGAGGTACTCTACATATTCCGTCCCTTCACCTCCCTCCTCCCCATGTCTTTTTTTGTTGTTGTTGTTGTTTGTTTGTTTGTTTGTTTTGCGGCACCGGGGATTGAACTCACAGCCTTGCACCTGCCAGACAGGCGCTTAAGCTGCTGAGCCAAACTCCCAGCCCTGGTTTTTTGAGGCAGGGTCGCACTATGTAGCTCGGGCCGGCCTTGCGCTCATGTTGTAGCCCAAGCAGGCCTCGAACTCACAACGCTCCGCCTACGCTCAGCCTCCCGAGTGCTGGGATTAAAGGCGTGCGCCACCACGCCCGGCTATCTCCCCATGTCTTTGACTCTCCTAGGGCAGCAACTGGTTTGGCACCAGAGACTAGTTTCATGGTAGACAGTTTTTCCATGGACCAGGGTTGGGCAGGAGGGTAATTTCTTTTTTTATTATTATTATTAGTATATGTTTGTGGCATATAATAATGACATTCCCCACCACTAGCATCACCACCTCAGTGCCACCTCAGAGCACCAGCCATTGGCTTATAAGGAGTATGCAACCCTGGCATGCGCAGTTCATAGTAGGGTCCATGATCCTATGAAAATCTAATGTCACTACTGATTTGAAACGAGACAGAGCTCAGGCAAGCAATGGAGAGCACTCTAAATACAGGTGAGGCTGTGCTCACTCAATCGCCACTCACCTTCTGCTGTTCACTCCAATTCCTAACAGGCCATGGACCAATACAGGTTGGGAACCTTTGCTAGGGTTTCTTTAATCTAAAATTCGAAAAGACCGAGCAGGTAATCTCCTCCCAGGGAAAAAAATTTGGGTAAAAGTGGGATATGCACAAATGCTTATAAAATCATCAGTGGTTTCTAGTGCAAAAAAAAAAAAAAAAATACTTGTCATCCAGACTAAGGAGCAAATTTATCTAGGAATCTGACAAGGCAATTAAGTATAGTTGCTTATTTTGTCATTTGTCTGCCATAAGACTTAAAATAATCTTTCATTTTACCTGTGCAGCTTCTTTTTCACAGATTAAAAATATGTTCTCAATTTTAATAAGGTGTCATAAAGCATTTATAGTACTGAGTTTTTGTGTCATTTAGGTACAGGTAGGGAAAACAAGAGCCCCTATCAGGTAGTTTTGGGTGCAAAGAATCTGACTCCCACTTTTTAATCCACAAGGTCATAACAGGGTCACAACCTCAAAACTTGCCTTTAAGAATGAGCTTCAACTGGCCTCCAAGAATTCTAAGAAGGAGCAAATGTTTTTCTTCCAATAAGAGTTAAAAGTGGTTTTTAAAAAAAAATGTCCTACACAAACAGCATGATCAGCTCCTGTGACCATACCACTGAAAGAGTAGTAATATCCTTGACCACAGTATGGCCTCAATCTCGAGTTCCATACGGTATCTCAACAGTTCCAGGTTTACATTTTATCAGATTCAGGACCAATAGAAAATTAAGCAAGTTTTAATCCAAGAAAATCTGGGACTCAGTGAGAGGTATAACATAGGATTCCATAACATTGGATACCCAGCACAGACTCTAGAAAAGATGCCAGGACACAAATGCCAGCTCTAGCACTTCCTAGCTGTGTAAACACGGGGAAGCTACACAATGTGACAGGCATTTCACTGCTCACTAAATCAGGTTTTGCTGATTATTCTTCATTTGTCCTTCCCCATCCATTCTGCACCTTTCACCACCCTGATCTGTGCCAGAGGAGACCAATTCGTATGTCAGTGGGCACCCTTCTCCTTTGGCTTCCAGTTGGGTTCTACTGGCAAAAGAAACTGGCAAGAAACTAGATAATGAGAGGAGTGGGAGATCAGAGTATTTATTTTCCTTGTTGAGTCATGGATGGCAGTGATAGGACTGTTCTACCTAGGGCCATAGCCCCTGCTGAAGAGCCCTCCTTAACAGCCACAGGCGTCAAGGAATTCTCTGATCAACACAGATCCCATGAGTTCCTGGCAGCCATTCCTACTTCAGGTTTAGGGGCTATGACAGCTATTTGCTGCTGCACACTCTGACGGTGCTTTGCCATCCCTTATTGGTTTCCCTTTACCTTCGACCATCTTTTTAGATCATCTGTTTGTTAAACTTCTTCAGTTTCCCATCTGTGCCATCTGATTCTGACTGATATACTAGCTCTTCTCCACTTCCTGTCACCCTGAAGGATTGGATATCTCTGCCCCCTTGAAGCTAAAGACCAGAAATGATGCCAACACTTATAGATGGAGGGTTTAAGTGCTGATTTCTCCAACACCTCTGATAGAAAGGACTGAATCCAAGATTTCTCAGTGAGTTACATCTCTAGGTCTTTTTTTTTTAATTTTTTTTTATTGGTATGTTTTGAGATAGGATCTCACTAAGTCACTAGCTTGCCCAGACTTGGCTCAAACTTGTGATCTTCCCACCTCATCCTCTCAGAGTACTAGGATTACAGGCATGTGCCATTATGTTCAGCTAAAAGCTGATTCTTGATTCTGCACATTCTCACTTCTATTGCTTGGCAGTCATGTTCATATGGAGATGCCAAACAGTTAAAGCAGCCTGAAATGTGAACCACGCACCAGAAAGAAGAGATATCTCAGAGAGTCACTTTGCATCAGTGAAACATAAACTTTGGTTGTTAAGTTACAGTGAGATGTATCTGATAGCAGTGCTGCCCCAGTAAAACAGTTTGTCCTGAAAACACATAATCTCTATGCTTCGTTGCCTGTCTGTGAGACAGGAGTAATGGTATCTACCTCACAGAGTTCCTGTGAGACACTAGGGAGAAAACAGTTTTACCCTATCCTCTTGGATTAGCTTGTTAATTACACTAGAAAAAAAAAAGACTAGCAAGTAAAACTACAGATTTTTATTTACATAGTTCATGGGAGTTCACAGAAAATTGTGGTTTAAGAAAGTGGTTAGAATTTGGAGTATATATTACATGCCATCTATCAAGGGGAAGACAGTTAGGATTTGAAGGACTAGCAGTGGTGCAAAATAACTGAGAAGCAAATGGAGGAATTAATGGAAGGTAAGGTTTATTTTAGCAATGCCTGTTTATGCAAAGTCTCATCCCTGCTGAATTTTCTCCTTTAGTGACCAGACTCACACTCCCCACAAGAAGCTTTCCATAAAGGGGGACTCATAGCAGTTGACTTCTTTTGGAAGGCTCTGCCTTCACACAGATAAGACAGAGAAAGCCTCTGCCTGTAGCTGGTGATTCTCAAATGCCTTCAACTCAAAACTATCCTCCAGCACAATGGTACGTTCGAGACCCCTTCCAAGAATTAGTTGAATGAGTAGTCCTTAGAATTCATAGCATAGCCCATAATAGGAGCTGAATTAAAGCATGCTTCTTTCTCACTTTTTATTATGGGAAATCTCAAACATATATTCATAAATGGGAAGGGTGGTATAATTAACTTTCAAGTACCTATCATCCTGCTTCCATAATTATCAACTCATGGTGAATCTTGTTCCATACCACCCACACCCCCATAATTATTTTGAACAAAATCTCTGACATATCTTTTCTTCCATGAACTTAAACAGATTCTTTTTTTAAAACATATTGTTATCAAACCCAAAAAAATTAACAATCTCTTAATATCATTCAATACCCAATCAATGTCTGACCTACTCCCACTGTCTCATAAAACCTTCTAAGTTTGTTTGAGCCAAGTTCCTAGTAAGTCACAGGAGTCATTTTTAATCTGTAAGTCCCCTTCATCTTTTTTGCCTTGTGATGTGTTTGTTGGAGAAGCCAGTTTGTCCTGTGGTGTTTCACAGAGACTGGATTTTGCTGACTGTATCTTCATGATATCACTTAATGTGCTTCTTTCTCTGTTTCCTGTGATTTGGCAGCTATGTCTAGGTTTAATCAGATTCAGATTCTATACTTTTAAAATCAAGAATATTTCATAGGTAGTGTTACGTCTAGTAGGCTCTATTTTTGTAATATTAACAGCCAGTGATGATCGTTGCCAACATTCATTAATCCATCAGAGGTTACAATAAAAGTAATATTCCAATTCTGTTATTCTTCCTTCATGTCTTAGAAGGAATAACCATATAAAGGGAAACTCCTGAGAGTATAGCAGATAAAGAAAGAGTAAGATAAATGTTTCTTTCCCTGATTTCAAATGATGAGTTTGTTACCTACCATTGTTTAAAAATGACTACTCATTGGGCCAGGGATTTAGTTCAGCAGAATGAGTGCCTGCCTGGCAAGCAGAAGGTCATGAGTTCAACCCCCAGCACCGAAAAAAAAAAAAAGAGAGATTATTTTGGAGGTTTTTTTCAATATTTCATGTTCATGGATTTAGAGATACTTTTTGTATTTAAACCCTTACAATTATTTTTCATATTTCTGTTCAATTTGTCCAATCTTTGTCCTGTGGGAGCCTCTTCAAATCACCTCATGAGTTCTTTTGATACATCTCTAATAATCTTTGTTCATGTCCATGATATTTAGTATAAGATATTCCAAAGTCATTTCATATAGTTTCTGCTACAGACCAGGAATCTGCCATTCTCCAGAGACCCTCTGGCTTCTTGAGAGGCACTTTAGAGAACATAATATAGGTTGAAGAGATGATCAGTGATCAGTACTGACCAATCAGATTAATAGGTTGGTCATTATTTGTCTTTTCAATGAATAACACTGGTATATGTAAATATATATATATATATATATATGACAAAATGTATCAAGCCTTTCTAATGATGCTACTGATTCTAATAAGGGACCATAGGTTTTTATTTTAATATATTAGAATATATATTTTATCTTTTAATGCTAAAAATTTGATTTCTCTTTGAAATCAACGTAAGTATTTCTTTTCCCCCATAAGTCTTAGTAAAAAAAAAAAAAAATAGCACCAGAAATTAGAAGGCAGAGTAGCCCCCAGGAGAAAGGAAAAGATGTGGACAGAGAATAGTGCACAGTCTATAGGGGCACCGTCCTTACTGCAGGGCCACCACCAACACAGTTGCCCTCAAAATGCAGAGAAGGGCTTAGACCTTAGTCCCCACTGGAAATGAATCAAAAATGTACATGGAATTAATCATTTGCAAAGATTTATGCAAGGAAAAAAAAAAACCAGAGGCACCAGTGAAAAAGCGCTTGGCTTTGAAGCTTGAATTTTCTCTCTGGCTTAACTTCAGAAGACGAGAGTGAAGGGAGCAAGCCCAGTTGTGACAAGCAGCAGCCAAAGCAGGAGCCACATATAGCACAACAGCCAAGGAACCCATGCACAGGCAAGATGATTTTCTTTCTGCAGGAATTTGGACCCTACACAGGGCCTTTCCCAGGCATCGCTGGCCAAAAATATAATAACTTTAGAGGGGTTGGGAAGCAAACCCTTATAGCATTGGAAGAAAGAACAGCAGTCTTCATTCTTCAATGTTAACCAACAAGAAAAAAGGTGGGGGGAGGTTCGGGAAAGCGAGATAAACAGAAAAACGTTTCCTGGCGGTGCACTATGGCCAGATGCACTAGGAACGTGACTCCACTGCAGTGCTTACTTCTGTACTGACTGCAGCCAGGCCTCTCCTGCCCTCCCAGGACAAGGCCAATCACAGCAGCAGCTCAGGCGTCAGGGAATGGAGAGTACCCTGTGCCTATTAAGTAACATGTTTGCATTTGTTCTTCCTCCAAGGCTCCCCATACCCTGATCAGGAGTGTCTGTTCCTCCAGACATAAAACAGCAGCTGATTCAAATCAACCCCAGACATCAGAATAATGGGAAAGCACATTTGGAGCAAAACTTGCCAAAATCCTCAGCCTGAGTGTGAGGAGGGTCAGAGACAGAGTGTGGGCTGATAAGAGACTCAGATTTCTGGCAGTGTGAGACATGAGCTTATGCCAAACACAAAAATCCAACTTTTTGCAATTTATCTCTCCCTGTCTTTCTGTTCCATCATCTCTACAGATAATAATATCTTCCTTAAATTGAGGGGTATGTGTGTATACCCCCATGTAGGGGGGTAGGGGGAGCTTTTGTTATCCCATTTTACAATTGAGGAAAATGAGATTCAGAGAGATTGAGGAATTTGCCCAAGGTCACCCAGCTAGTAAATGATGACACAAGATCTAGCTGTCCATTAAGTCATATAGGCTTCACACATGGCTGAGATCCGAGGTCTCAGGGAACATCTACCAAATGCTTACTTCTAAAACTATTTCATGAAGTACAACAGCTAGCTTTTGTTAGATTCTTTGTGTTGGGGGGGGGAAGTACTGGGGGTTGAACCAGGGGCCTTTGCACTGAGCTACACAACTTTTTTTTAATTTTAAAGATAGTAAAATTCAACAAAACAAAACAGAACAAAGCCAATCAAAACAAAGCAGCAAAACTGGTACAGAAATGGGCCAGGAGTTTGGCTCAGTGGCTTAAGTGCTTGCCTGGCAGGCATGAGTCCAATCTCCGGTACCAGAAAAAAAAGAAAAATTGGTACAGAACATCAAAGCAGGATACTAGGAAAACAACAACAGCTACCATAGTATATCTTGTTATCTTCACAGTAGTTGTCCATTCCATCAGGTATAGCAAAATCAAATAAAAAACAAAACAGAAGAAAACAATCAAAACAGAATATTGAATAAAGCAAAACAATTAATCAGAACAAAGCAAAACAGTGAGAACAATATCGGATTTCAAGGACAAGACAGAAAGAAATCCCCCATACTTGCTATATTGCATACTGTCATCCTCCCAACAGATGCTCAGACTGCTGGCTCCAGGCCTGCGAAACCAACCAAACAATATAAGAATTTAGTTATTCTATGTACTTTGGTTGCTATCAACTAAGCCTGTCCTCTGAACCAGCTGGTTGCTTATAGGAAGTTGGGGGGTTGATTCTCAGCCCATGCACCGGTAGGTACATGGGAGGTGCTGATTTTTCTCTTCCTGGAACCTGCACAGCTTGCACAGCTTACCAGAAATGCTGGCTAGTTGGCTTCTTGTTGGGTCCTCCCAGTCCCAGCATGGCCAATTCTTGGGTGGCGCTCAACGTTTTTTTTGTTTGTTTGTTTGTTTGTTTGTTTTGTTTTGTCTTGTTTGATACAGTGTCTCACTAAGCTGCCCAAGCTGGGTGCAAACTTGCAATCCTCATGCCTTGGCCCCCTGAAATGTTAGGATTACAGGCATGCACTTCCACAGCCAGCTTAAACAGGTATTTTAGGATGCTTTCAGTTGGAGATAGCAGAAAACTCAAGCACCAACGTTTAGGCACTGAACTCTGTTGTACTTCATGAAATAGTTCTAGAAATAAGCATTTGGTAGATGTTCCCTGAGACCTCAGATCTTAGCCATGCATGAAGCCTATATGACTTAATGGACAGCTAGATCTTGTGTCATCATTTACTAGCTGGGTGACCTTGGGCAAATTCCTCAATCTCTCTGAATCTCATTTTCCTCAATTGTAAAATGAGATAACAAAAAGCAGCTGCAATAATAGTTCACCTGTGGCCCCATAGTAGAGGTGTGTCTAAATTAGTTTCATGGTGCTTCTCATGGCTTTGTGCCTCAAGGTCAAAAGACACAGTACCAAACACCACATCCCCACTCACAAACAGCCAAAGCAAGAAACAAATCTCACCCCAAATGTGACCCTTATTAAAAGTGAAAAAAAAAAACCCTCATAAAGTCCCGTGGCAGGCACTCCAGCTGGGATTTGGTATACACTCCTACACCAATCCCTAGTGAATGGGAATGAATTAGGAAGACTGACAGGAATCAGTTGTCATTTATTCTCTGGAACCGGAGAGGACACCATTGCCCCTGGGGCAGATGGCTGGCCAGTATCTCAGCAAAATGGAGCTCAGGGCAGGGAAGGGGTGCAGCCCCCAGTGGTGGGTGCTTAACAGCACTGCAATGTCCACATCATTCCCCTCGCCATTGCCTTTGTCTCAGTGGATTGTGTTGGGGTCTGAGATGTGAGTTCTGATCCGTAAGACTGTCTAATCCCTCCTCTTAGTTCATCCAGGCTGCTATAACAGCATATTATAGAATATATCACTTAAAAACAACAAAAACTTATTTCTCATAGTTCTAGAGACCAAGACCAAGGTGCTGTCAGATCTAATGTCTGATGAGAGTCTACTTCCTAGTTCATACATGAGTCTTTTCATTGTGTCCTCTTTTGAGAGAAGTACAAGGGAAGCCCCTGGGGTCTCCCTTATAAAAGTGCAAATCCCATTCCTGAGGGCTTCACCATTGTTGTAGTTTCTGTCTAGATGTCCCCTCAAAGCTTCATGTACTCTTAGCCTTTTTCAGAGGTGACTGAATCTAGAGTTTGTGACTGATTCATGGTCCAAATCTGGGTTTAAGGGCATGAGTGCTATACCCCTCCCCAGGGCAGGTAGACTGAACACAATATAAGGTACAGAAAGAGGCTTGTCTCTCACTCTCTTGCTGCTTTTGTTGTCTTCCACTGTCCCTCTGCCTTGTGCCACCCTCCCTCGGAGCCAGTCAATTATGGACTGAAACCTCCACAAATTGTGAGCTAAATAAACCTTTCCCTCTTTAACTTTAGATGTTGAGTATTGTTTCAGCAATGAGAAAAGTAACAGAGACAACCCTCATGACCTAATTACATCCCAAAGACTCCTTCACAAATACTGTCACACTGGGGTTAGCTTTCAACTTGAATTCTAGGCAGACCTTAACATTCAGCCTATAGCGTTCCACCCTTGATTCCCCCAATTCATGTCCTTCTCTCATATAAAACATTCATTCCAATCCAGAAGCTCCAGAAATCTTTATTCATTCTAGCACCAAGTCTAAAATCTCATCTAAATATCATCTAGATCAGATAAAGATGAGACTCAAGTACAATCTATACAGAATCAAAATGCCTCTCTAGTTGTGAATCTGTGACACCAAAGTCACATGTTTCCAAAATATAATGGAGGGACAGGCATGGCATAGACATTCTCACTCCAGAAGAGAAAAATAGCAAAGAATAAAAGGGTGACAGGTTCAAAGTAACTCCAAAACATAGCTGGGAAAACAGCATTAAACTGTCAGGTGCAGGCATTTTGCTCTTTGGCTCAGTGCTTTTCCTGCAGGCCAAGTGAGATAAAGATGTCACTCCCATGGCTCAGTGGAAAAGCTCAGCAGTGACTTTCTACAGAGTCCCCACTGCTCTTTCAGGCTGGGGTCCTGTGCCCGTGGTGCTTCCAGGTGGGCCTGTCCTTGGAAATCTAGACAAAGACAGCCATGCCCACACAGCTCTCTGAGGGCCTCACTCACATGGCACTGGGTGGAGGCACCTTGTCCTTCTGAACCAGAGGAGGACCCATGCTCTGAAGCCACTCTGCTTCTGGCACCCTGGCCCTATGACAGGAGTGGCAGGATTGATGAACTCTGAATTGCCTTCAGGTTCATTTTTCCACAGTCTTGAATAATATCTCTTGGCTTTTGTCAAATTTACCAACTAATAATCGTTTGGTCCCACGTCAGGTATCCTCTCTTAAATAGATATTTTTGATCTTTTCAATATGTATAAGTTGTGAATTCTCTGAAGTTCTAAGTCCTATTTCATTTTTGCTGAATGATCCTATCTTTAAATCATTGTTCCCAACCCCTGTCCCAGTATTGGAGATTGAACCTAGGGCCTTCACATTGAGCTACATTCCCAGGCCTTTTGAGTTTGTTTGTTTGTTTGTTTGGAGACAGTCTTGCTAGGTCACTAGATTGCCTAGGCTGGCTTTAAACTTGTGATCCTCCTACTTCAATCTCACAGAGAGCTGGGATTACAGGTATGCACGACCATATCCAGTTTATTTCTTTTCTCTTGAACTTTGCTATAAATATTCAAGAAAAGTTGGTCTGATCCTTCAACACTTTGCTTAGAGATTTCCTCAGGAAAATATCTAATTTCATCATTTGCAAGCTCTATCTTCTACAAAACACTAGAATCCAAACATAATTCAGCTAAGTTTTTGCCACTTTATAACAAGGATGGCCTTTCCCCCAGGGTTCAGTAACATGTTCCTCATTTCTGTCTCATCAGAATGGCCCTTACCATCCATATTCCTACCAATATCTGATTCATCCTTATCAGCATTCTCTAAGAGTGAGATTTATCAGCCAGCTCTCTTCTTTTCTTTCTGAGCCCTCTCCGAATTACTCTTAGCATCCATATTTCTTGCATGCACCTTAAAACTCTTCCTGCCTCTATTTATTACCCAGTTTCAAGACTACTTTCACATTTTTAGATACCTGTTACTACAGCCCCACACTCTTCCATATCAATTTCTATCTTAGTCTGTCGGGCCGCTATTATGGAACATCACAATGTAGATGGCTTACAAATAGCAGAAATTTATTTCTTACAGTTGTGGAAGCTGAGAAGTTCAAGATCAAGGTGCTGGAAGATCCAGCGTCTGGTAAAGGACTGGCTTGGAGCCGAGCCACCTCCTCACTGTATCTTCTCATGGTAAAAGAGAAAAGGGAGCTTTCTGGGATCTTGTTTACAGGAACACTAAATTCCATTCCTGAGGGCTCCACCTTCATCACCTCATCACATCCCAAAGGCCCCATCTCCAAATACTGTCACACTGCGGACTAGATTTCAACACCCGACTTTCAGGGAAGCACATCATTCAGTCCACAGTAATTCAATGGTGTTGAATCAACTCTGTGACAAAGCAGCAATGAGAAAAGGACAAGAAAATTAATGTACAGAAAGACTAATTCTTTTAAGAGGTTGAGTAAAGAAAGAGGAACTCAAGCTACTGAGGGACCAAGAGATTCTAAATTCAACAAAGAGCTGCCATTTTTCACATAAATCTATGCAAACCCTATGCCTGCAGGACACACTTGGCAGAAAAATTTCTCAGGCCTCTAATTTTAGTTAGGTGTGGTCTGCACCTCTTAACCAAGACTGAAAAAGTTAACATAAAGGAAATCAAGAGTAATATGAAGCTATTTCATCTATATTATAATTATATTCAATTAAATTCAATAAGCAATAAGCATCCCCTAACCCCCTCAATACCCCGAGCAGTATGTTCTGAGTCATGGAGAAGCAACAAGAGTGAATAAGAAGAGGTTTCTGCCATCAAGGAACTTATAATGAATAAATCACAGACTTGTAGAAAAATTTGCTTTAGGCAAATTGATTTCCTCAATTGACTTTTGGTGAATTTAATTTGGCTAAACGACTTTGGGGAATTGAACTTCAGCAAATTGATCTGCTACCCATGTGAGCAACTAACTTTAGAATATCATAAATGATATAAAAGGAATACAAATAAGCTTCTCTTTGGAGCTGAGAAGTGGAGGAAAATCATTTCTACACGGGCATTCAAATGGGTCTTGAGGAATGAATAGGAGTTTAATATGAGAGGAAGGTAATAGCATGACACAGGGCTGTTATGTGATATAGAATTCCAGAACCCAGGCAAACAGAGATTCAACCCATGCTCCCTTAAATGGACTAAAAAACATTTTAGTTCATACTGTCATTTTAAAATGATGCTATAGGGGCCAGAGATATAGCTTAGCAGCATAACACCTGCATGACAAGCACAAGGTCATGAGTTCAATTCCTGATACCAGTAATAATAATAAATTAAATAATGCTATAGATGATCAAAAGCAAGCACAGGCAGAAGGCCTGCTTAATTAAACAATCATCTTTTTCATTGGTTCTGCTGCTTGCCATCCTATTTGCCATCTGGGTACCTGAAAATGTTTCCCAGGCTCTCAGTCCGTGGCCTGGCCAACCCAAAGGCAGTGAAATAAGTACCTGTCCTCTCATTTTCCCAGCTTGCAGAAGGCCCTACAGGGTCCGAGTCTGGAGTTCATTCCTCTTCCCAGTTTCTTCTTCTAGCCATAAAACAACTCTCATCAACAAGAACATGCTCTGTAAAAGAAAACACCCCCACCCCCACCGCCCTCAAGGTATTCAAAGACAGGTATGAGTTTGCCCTCGCTGGCCTGATCGGAGAATACGTGGCAACTGCATTCCAACCCAGATGGCAAAGGTTTCTGAACATCCGGACAGTTTATCATGTCACTCAAGTGTATCATTTTTTTTCTAAAGACCTTTTTTTCTGTTTCTCTGTTTCTCTCTGCATTGGAGCCTCCACCCATGAAATTGAAAGATTTCTAGTAGAAATTCCTTTGTTGCATCAGCTTTGGAAATATGGATTACAGTATTCTGTGAAAAACATTTATTACCCTGAACTGTGACTCAGGCA
The DNA here is from genome assembly GCA_004363535.1 of Dasyprocta punctata. NCBI lineage: Eukaryota > Metazoa > Chordata > Mammalia > Rodentia > Dasyproctidae > Dasyprocta > Dasyprocta punctata. The sequence goes on from RJWM01002625.1 coordinate 88,898, forward strand.
TTGTTGCATTTCTGGGGTTATAGATTTTCTTTCAGCTAAACTAAGGCTCTAAGTCACAGTGACAGTTGTAATGTGTGTAATACCACAGTACCAGATTCTATTACACACATATTTTTGCTAGAGGTTTACGATGTTAAAAATATTTCTTCTTTTTTCCAATACCTTTCTGTACCTGTTGTGTAAATATATTAGAACCTATAACACCAAAGTCAATTTCCGGATGAAATGTACACAACAACAGTAGTTTATCCTTTAAAGAAAAAAAATAAAAAAAACAGGGAATGCTGCGCACCAACTAATGGTATTCAAGCACGATATTGAATTGTAATAAAAGATGAATGAGAGAAAGTGTGTGTCATTGTGAGGGATGGAGAAGGTTACAGAAATCTGAGGCCAAGAAAGGATTTATCCTGAATGTTGCTGCAGGCACTGTGTTGGAAAATCCGCAGACTTATTTGCAAGTGTATTTTATGGGAAAACAGAGCAGTCTACAGAGGAAAGAATTTCTAAAGATTATCTTTTATACAAGATTAAGATAAAACTTAAGAAATATGTAAGAGAAATTTCAACTGAGTCTCAAAGGGGTGGAACTTCAGATTCATCACAGACTCATCACTACAAATGCAGGCAGAGGTCTTTGTTCAAGGGCTAGTGTGATTTTTCAAGGTAGGTGAGGCAAGGCACACAGAGAAGAATGAAGTGTGCTTAATTAGTACACCCCCTGTAAAGCTTGACTCATTAAAGCATTCTGCCAACAAATCCTTCCACTTTTCTTTAGAATCCAAATTTTATTTAACACTCAAAATAGTTCTCTTAGGCCTTTAACCATATTGTTGTCTTTCTCCTGAGATAATCCACTGTGATTAATACTTTTATGGGGGAGAAAAATCTGACTGTAGTTGACTAAATCATCTGAGGCCGAGAATGTAAAAATACCGAGGCCAGAGATATTTTTAAATTCCTCCTTTGGATAATTTTAACTGTTCGCACTTTTCAGGCTTTTTCTTGTTTAGTAATAAAAAGCAAAATTAACTGAGATTTCACCTTATCTTTGCTTTCATATCTTCCACATTTATAGGGAAGTGGTACACGATAAAATAATCTAAAGGAAACTGAATGAGAAGAACCAACAGGCAGATTAACCCCAACAATCAACCCCGGATTCCTCACTGGAAATCAAGGTTCTCCTCAGAACTCGTACTCAGTGATAGAAAGACTAATTAAGAATTTTGTTCAAATTCAATTCATTCAGTAACTACTGAAAGAAAACCTTGAGAACATATGAACTTGGGATTTTTTATTAGTGTTTGCTTTTTGTTTTGTTTGTATGAGAACCCTACTATTTCTCTTTGTCTTGTATTAACTATAAATCCAGAATACAGTGAAAAGAAAAACATTAAAATTCCTGTCAGTAATGAGTACTTGATACTTATTATTAGAGTGTCATTTACCATAATTAATAATTCTAGTAAGTATTTACCATTACGAGAGTATAAATGTCACACAAAAAGTTACACTCTTTAGTAATTCTCCTTGTGTGAATGCCCACATAGAAAACAATCTGAGGTCCAGAAAGACTTGACCTCAACTACATTATATGATTCTCTCCAATACAAAAAGAGGAAATGCTCTTTCAGGGTAGCCACATTACCCTCTGTCTACCTTAATAGCATCTTGAGGTAGAGGCCTAATCTCAGAGGTAATCATAGCAATGATCAGTCTATCAGGCCAAGTTCTGGTCAAGGCAGTGTAGGGAAAGCCTTCTCAGAAGGATCGCAAAAGCAGAAGTACTAACATGAAGGGTCTAAATATTTTTAAGGCTCTTAACACTTAGCAAAGTTTTCCTCCTCTCTCCTACCAAGAGAAAAAAACCCGAAAGCCTCTATCAAACTGGCGCCATATTAGGTGTCTGTCTGTAGTCCCACCTACTTGAAAATCTGAGACAGGAAAAACAGTTGAGCCCAGGAGTTCTAGGCCAGCCTGGGCAACATAGAAAGATCCTGTCTCTTAAATAAAAAAATGTTTTTTTTAAAAAAGAGCTTACTTTATAAAATCCGTTTTGGACTGCCCCCTTGTTTCCTGTTTAGGATTCATATAGAAACATGAAGTTTGATTCTTCACCAGCCACCTTGCAGCTATTATAAAAAGTCCTAATGATTCACCCACATATCGCCCTGTTCAATCCTGGAACAACTTACTTTCAAACTGCAGGAAAAGCATGCTAACTGAAGTGCATATGTATACTACAACATTAGCATTCTCCAAAATGATATACTAAAAGAACTGTGATTTACATTAGAAGTTAGTTAGAATACAATACTTTTTTATTTTGAGACAAGGTCTCACTAGGTCACTAAAATGCCCAGACTGAACTTCAACCTACAATCCTCCTGCCTCAGCATCCCACAGTGCTAGAATTACAAGTGTGCAACCACACATGGGTTATTTTCCAAGTTTTAGACAATCAGTATACATTGGTTTCATCATCAGAAGGAAAAAAAAACATAAAAGACCCTTGTAAGCTCCAAGAATTAAAATGAAAAATTATATAACAACTCACAAATAGCACCAGAGTAAATATGGCTAAATATCACTTTTAGCCTAATTACCTCCAGTGCCCTCACTTATGGGAGGGGGTTTGCAGAACTGCTGAACTAAGCACAAGCCCTGTAACTGAATTATCCATCCCTACCAATAACACAAAAACCACAACCTTGTATTTTAGAAAGAAATAGATTTTATTATTTTTACAAAAGTATCTCCTGCTCATTGCTTTAAAAAAAAAATACTTGTACAAGCAAAACAGAATACGTTATAGAAGTAAAAAGCTGCCTACCACACCAATCCTTGAAAGTAACCATGGTGAACATTTTCCCAAACATTCTGCTACTGACTTGTAAGACAAAAATGAGACCTTACTTTCTGTATGTAAACTCATTCCTTGACTCCTTCCTTCCCTTGACATTCTGTTGTAGACATTTTTCTATGTCTACTTGTAACATTACCTCATTCTTTGTAATGATAGCATGGTGTTCTATCATGAGTGAACTACAATTTATTTAATGGACATTATAGTTGTTCAGAATTTTTCTCTATTACTGAAGTTGAAGCGACTATCAATAACAGCCTCCATTTCCCTATTAGGTTTCAGATTTTAAAAGATAATGACACAGGATCCAGACATATAGAAATCAAATATCATTTTCATGTGCACTAAGCTGATTCTAAAGAATACAGCTTCAGGGTAAGAGTTAAGCTCGCCACTGATCAGATTTTCACCATCACCAAAATAAAGATAACAATAAATAAGTAAACAAATACATAAATAAGATCTTCACCACCACCAAAACTGAACTTAAACCCCCAAAGTAGAACTCACTACTGAAGGTAGCCTCCCAAAGGAGAGCTCACTCTGTGACCACAAGCAGACGAGAGGGCAACCTCAGGGAAAGTAGAAAGACCCAAGCAGAGGGAGAAGGACAAGGGGCCAAACATAAAATACTCATATTTTTGTCCCCAGCACACAAACAAGGAAAGTTACTCAGCCTCATTGGGGTCAGGGTAAGTAAGGGGATAGGGGAAATGCTTGAAAAAGTTCTCTCCACATGGAGACACTGAGTCAGGAGAAAGGTTGTCTCTGCCCACAGTACCCCAAACTATTACAAGTACAGTGAAATTTGTGCTATAGGAGTGCTGCTTTCAGATAAATTACTAGATTGCTAAGTCAAAAGATAATTCCAATTATAATCTAGAAACGTTTCATGACACCCTCTGAAAAAGCGGTACCAGTTTATACTTTCCATAACAGAATATTAGATGTTTATTTTGCCCCTCATAATCAGCTGACCTCAATTTTTAACTCTACATGAATCTATTATATAATAGATTATTATAATTTACATTTCTTTGACTTCCAATGAAGTTGGGCACTTTTTTTATAAATGATTTGGATATTTTTATGTCTTCTACTATGGGTATCTAAACAAGGTTTTCCAGTAGTATTATTCCATTGATCTCACCATTACCATGTAGATCCAAAATGTCCCTCCAAGGACAGGCTGAGTCAAGGTACATAAAGCAACTAGATGCTTATATTGTTTTGTTGATTTTGCAGGCCTGTGGCCAGCGGTCTGAGCATCTGTTGGGAGGATGACAGTATGCAATATAACAAATATGGGGGATTTCCTTCGATCTTGTCTTTGAAATCCAATATTGTTCTCACTGTTTTGCTTTGTCCTAATTGTTTTTGCTTTATTCAATATTCTGTTTGATTGGTTTTATTGTGTTTTGTTTTTGGTTTGATTTTGCTATACCTGATGGAATGGTCAACTATTGTGAGGATAACAAGATATACTATGGTAACTACTGTTGTTTTCCTAGTATCCTGCTTTGAAGTTCTGTACCAATTTTGCTGCTTTGTTTTGATTGGCTTTGTTCTGTTTTGTTTTGTTGGATTTTACTATCTTTAAAATAAAAAAATTAAAATGTCCCTCCAAAGGTCTCATGTAGTCAGAGGAAGCCAGTCACTATATGACCCAGAAGGGTACATTTTGTCCCTGGCACCTTCCTTTTCCCTCTCTGCTTCCTTGGCAGCCATAAGTTAAGCAGTTTTTCCCCACCATGCCACTTGTTCCATGGAACCAGCCAACCATGGACTAAACTCACAGGAAACTATGATGCAAAATAAACTTCAGCTCCTTCAAATTGTAGCTGTTAGGCATTTTGTCCTAGCAATGGAAAAGTGTCTAATACAACCAACTTTCCACTCTCTCTTACTCAGCCCTCTTGTAAACAGCTATACAGATCTGTGAGATGTTTAGATTCAGTTAGAGGTTTTACTTCTAGAAATGAATTCAGGTTCCCCTCTGGAAATATAAATCAAGCAAGCCTTGGCTTCTCTCACACTATGTCCTAGTGAAATGATTTATTTAGTCTGGATACAATTGCAATAGTGAAACCCTAACATAGTACTAGGAGACAGGAGGTCAAATTTGAGATCTAATGCTATTATGTAATAATTTGGGTTACCTGACACAACCCACTAATCTCTCTAAGCTCCAATGGTGATACCTATCAAAAAGCAGTAGGAGATAAACCAGGACAGTAATTTTCAAGATTTCTTTTTAGCAGCAGAGTACTTATATCAGCACAAAATGTAGAAGGGGTGGGGGATGACTGAATCCAGAATGGAAGACCTCACACTACATGACCTCCAACTGGTCCTCTATAGCACCCCACCCTTCCCCAAATTCTCCCAGTGGAATTCTTTGGCTCTCACTGGGCCCAGTTTTAAAAGCACTGGCTTCCAAGTACAGCTCTAGATAGTCAGGATTTACATGAGTGGAAATTCCAACTCACTCTAGTATATAAGCATGTGCTTCTATACTTCCCAAGGGTCTGTTTAACTGGTTATGCTTTTAAATTTGAACATAAATTAGTAAAAACTGACACAAAGCTGAATGTAGAGGCTTATGCCTATAATCCCAGCACTAAGGGAGACTGAGGTAAGAAGATCAGGCCAGCCTGTGCTATACAGTGACATTCTATTTCAAAATAAGAAAGAAAAGTAAAGAGCATTTTTAATATCAGTAAGTGGGTGATCCTAGGTTAGAATGGCCTCTAGGACTTCTAGAACACTCGAAATATCCAGATTTGGGAAATGTCTAATATCAAGTTTTTATAATGTAACCTTGTTGGAACCATATGATCAGGTCCATCCCTGGAGGGCAGGGCAGTCTTTTACTGTGATAGGACTGTTGATTGTATTGAGAAGACATCAACCCAAGAAGAAAAGATGAGAACTTCTGGAATCAGCCTTCCATGAGGTGAGGAAAAAGTATTTCTAGAGTTGACTACATAATTTGTGCACCTGAGGGAAAAATAAAAATGTGGGACCATTAAGGAAGTGCACATCTATAATCCCAAAGCACTGTGAGACTGAGGCAGGAAGATCCCAAGTTTGAGCTCAGCCTGGACAACTTAGTGACTTAGCAAGAGCCTGTCTTTAAAAAGAAAAAAATTGAAGGCCTGTGGATTTAGCTTAGTGCAAAAACCCTGGATTTAATCTGCAGTACAGTACCAGGGGAAAAAACTCAAGATAGCAAAAACAGGTCATCAACTAAGTGTAGGATGATTCTAAGGTGCAATTGCATAGGCAGTCTGCCTGCCTGTGAAGCTGGGTTGAGTATCTCATCTTTACAATTGTGCCTCTGGGTCTAAAGATAAGTTTGTCCCAAACTCTGAGAAGTAGTGACGCCCAAGGCATATCTGATGTGAGCAGAAATGAAGGGAAGTTAAGTTGACCCAGGTCTCAGAAGAGTCTGGGAGCAAGGCAGTGTACTGAAGCAAACCTGCATTCTGGTTTATGATGTGGATAAACAAATTACCCTGTGCACAACTCTACCCTTTCAGTACCCAGGAGCCTTCAGAATCTTCTTAAAAGGGATTATGCTTATACTTTAAACTTTGGGGAAATATCTTCACAGAATAGAAAAAGGAAGTGACCAGTCTCTGCTCCAGGGACCACAGATAGTCACCAGCAGGAAATGAGGCCCAAGAAACAACGTGGTGAGGGCTGGGGGAGACTGGGATCGTGGGCCAGGTAAACACTGATGAGAGAGTGGCACTGCCTGCCTGGCAACAGCTCAAGGGAAACCGCAGTGAGGAGAAATGCGAGCAGTTCCAGAATCATCACTGGAGGCGGGACAAGTAAGCTATCACAGATAAACATGCTCTGCTGTGGCCTCGGCTTGGAGGTATTTTGAAGCTACCCCCCAAAAAAGGATGCTCTGTTCTTATTTTATTTGTTTGTTTGTTTTTGGTACCAGGGGTCGAACTCACAACCTCACGCTTACCAGGCAGGCGCTTGAGCCACTGAGCTAAATTCCCTCTGTGCTTACTTTGATGTGGGGTTTCTTCACTATGATTATGGGGAAATACCCATTTTGGCTACCTGATGGAGAATTAGTGGAACAACGGTTTGGGGATTCTTTGTGAAGGATATTTCAGCATTTGCATTAGGGAACCACTAGAACCAAGGCGTGACCTACATAAGGCAGTTTTGGCAAATGACTTTGTCTTCAGCAGCCCTGGGACAATACCACTGACATCATTTTAGCTGAATTTCCAAAATTCCTCCAAAGAAGAGGCAACTGAAATGTATCAAGCATTCACAGCACAGCAACATCTATATTACTAATGTCAGCTATAACCTTGGCTTTTGTTCCTGAGTCTTCTCAGTAGTTTCTGTTCTCATTCACACAAACCTGGACAAAAAACATATCTATTTGAGTCACCTCTAAAGAATAACATATCTATTTGAGTCACACTCAAAACAAAGGTGAGCCACACAGGTTTGGCAAACACCTCGTGGGGAAAGATGGAAAGCATAGTCACATCACTTAGTTCACCAAGAAGGCAAAACTTTCTTTTCTCAAGGTCTTTTTTCTGCTCTGCCAGCTCTGGGAACTTCCCTCTCTTCCTTTCCACACTGGGCCCCCTTCCCAGATTCCTCTCCTCCTATCCCACCTTCAACTTGCCACACGTTCTTCTTTTATGATACTGAGTAATTCTGTTCTGTTCCATCTTTTATTTCAGATTCATATATCTACACTCTGAATAGGATCCATGTTTCTTAGACGTTGAATGGGGACTTTTTTTTTTTCTCTCCTCAAGATCTCCCTCTTCATCCTAAATGGCTTATCGGTGTATGGGTAGCAAACACTACATTCCCCAAGAGGAATTCAGATGAATCCAAGAATCTCCTTTCAGGCAGAACAGAGGTTGTTCTTTACAGAGTGCTGGAATTACACATATTCCCTTGGGTTTATATAAAGCGTCTCTCCTGTTTTTATAGAGATGCATCAAGCCTGTTGTCAGGCAAAGTTTTGCCTATAATCGTGGCTTCAAAAAAACTTCAGCCATGTCTGAGCAGAGTAGCATATTCCTGTAATCCCAGCACTCTGGGAGGCTGAGGCAGGAAGAGCACATGTTGAGCAAAGCCTGGAAAATTTAGGGAGGCCCTGTCAAAAAAAAAAAAAGAAAGAAAAAAGGAAGGAAGGAAGGAAGGAAGGAAGGAAGGAAGGAAGGAAGGAAGGAAGGAAGGAAGGAAAGAAAGAAAGAAGGAAGGAAGGAAGGAAAGAAAGAAGGAAGGAAGGAAGGAAGGAAGGAAGGAAGAAAGAAAGAAAGAAAGAAAGAAAGAAAGAAAGGAAGGAAGGAAGGAAGGAAGGAAGGAAGGAAGGAAGGAAGGAAGGAAGAAAGAAAGAAAGAAAGAAAGAGTAGTCCAGGAGTTTGGCTCAGTGGTTTAAGCACCTGCTGGGCAGGCGCAAGGTTGCAAGTTTGAGCCCAGGTACCGCAAAAAAAGAAAGAAAGAAAGAAAGAAAGAAAGAAAGAAAGAAAGAAAGAAAGAAAGAAAGAAAGGAAGAAAGAAAGAAAGAAAGAAAGAAAGAAAGACAAAAAAGAAAGAAAGGCAGATTGAAGATTTAGATCAGTATGATGACCCTGGGTTCAACTCCCAGTACCACCACCACCCCAAAAAATCATGCAGGCCTATGTAGAAAATTAAATTTGTTGGATTTGCACAATTAGGCTGTATCTTTGCTTTAAATTCTCATAATTGATATAAAGAGGGAGGTATAAGCAAAGGGAGCATTTCATAGGTTTGGCCCACTTTATAATCTAGAGGATCTTTCTTGCAGACAAAATGTTTGGGTTTTTTTGTTTTGTTTTGTTTTTGTTTTTTTTACTAGGATTGAACTCATGACCTCATATGTATTTATTGAATGAATTTATTTCTGACTTCTTCATCTCAGTCCACATACTGTGGAAATAAACCAAAATGAATATCAATAATAATGGAAATTCACGTTATAATTTTATGACCCATTTTCTCAAGTGTTTATGCTGCTGAGCTAAATCCTCAGCCCCAAAATGTTCTTTAAAAGCACTTACTGGAAACAACAAAAAATAAATAAAAGCACATACTGAGCTGGGCATGGTGACGTACACCCATAATCCTAGCATTCTGGGAGGTTGAGCCTGCTGGATTGCAAGTTCAAGCTCAGGCTAACCTTAGAAAAAGGGCTGCGATGTAGGTAGTATGAAGGCCCTGCGTTCAATCACCAGTAGTGCAAAAAGTAAATTGAAAACACATACTGTCCCGAAAACACTTCAGAGTCCCTCTTGCCTCACATTGCCAGTGGCTTCCCAAAGCCTCCTGATACAGGCCAGGATTCAGGCCCTGCACCATTTGACCCATCCTGGTCTCCAACCACATGCCAGGAGGACCCTCTGCCTCTGCCTATCCACATGAGCACCATTTCCCCTCCTTCTTGCCCTGGCTTTCTACCCAAAATACTTCCTTGTCACCCTGTCTGACACTGTCTGACCCATTTACTAGAGCTACATTGCTGCAACCCTTGCAGCCAGTGGGGTCCTGAGAGGGGGTGCCAGGTGATTAAGAAAAAACTAGACACATACTAAAAGGAAAGCTGGGACTGGGTGGGACCTGACCTCTCTGATGGAGGGGCAGTGACAACCCAACACAGTCTGCATCTTTATGTATACACAGTAAAAAGAGGGGAAGCAAGTGATGGAGCCGAAAGTGCAAGATCTCAGTGTTTTGCTGCAAACACTGAAAGCAAAACATTCTCAGAGTATCTGTGCTGTAGTTAACAGGAAGGAACACAAGGCCAGACACCTGCTGGACTGGCCTCACTCTAGTCCCAACAACTTGTTTACATGACTCGCCTCTGGCTCAGTCGTGGCTCAGCTGCTCCCCACACTACATGTGTGCTTTCTTATTTGGCTTTGTGTCTTTTTCATCCTGCCTTGTCGAAAATGAATATGTATTGCTTATGTTACTTTTAAAGTTGTTTTTAATTTTTAAAAAATATTTAGTCTATCTTTCAAAACACAGTTTAAATTTTCCTGCCACCAGAATTATCCCAGATGGAAGAAATGCTAACAGTAACAGCTAGAATTTATTACACACTGACTAGGAGCCCACTTAAATGTGCTAAATGTTTCCATATATTATCTCATTTGCTCTTCATACCACCCTGTGAGATATTTCCTACCTACAGGTTAGAAAACTGAGGGTCTGAGAGGCTGACACTTACCTAACAGGTTCCACTGCTTGCAAATGTCGGGTCTAGGATGTGAGGCCATGCACTGAGCCCTCCTTCCCTGCCCCAACAACCACTTTAAGCTGGTCCATAGGCAACAGCATGGGCTGCCGTGTAATGTAGAAAACTGAGTACAGTATTGGTCTATTTCTACTCCTATACTGGAACCTCCTTGAATGTGTTTTGTGGTCTTTCAGAGTATCTAGCATAGATGTCTACACATAGTAATAAATGCCCTGAATTGTCCAAATAAGAAAACCAAGGCAGAGAGAACTTAGGCAACTTAGTTAAGGTCTCACAGTCATTCTGTGACAGAGAAACCAACAAGTTCTAAATCAGCCCTGGTATCTTTCTATAAAAGTCAATGCTTCATATATATTTATTGAATGAATTTATTTCTGACTTCTTCATCTCAGCCCACATACTATGGCAATAAACCAAAATGAATATCAATAATAATGGAAATTCACGTTATAATTTTATGACCCATTTTCTCAAGTAGGTTGAGTTGGCTAGACAAGAGTTAAAGCCTAATATGTTAGAATTCTTTGCCAAAGCTTATTTGATTAATGCAAAATAATTTTAAAGCATTTGCAAAAATAGTGGCTATATTAGTAGTGACAGGAAATGTTGCATGGAAGTTTTTCTGAATTAAATTAATATCAGATTTTTATTAGAACACACATGTGTGAACTTAATCATCAGAAAGTACCAAAATTCAAAGTACTTTTATATATGTGTATATTCAATGACTGCTATTGAAAAGTCATATTTTTAAATTATTCACACCCAGAAAAAATAATTAATGCAATAATTCCGTTTGCCACAGGAATTATAGCTTAATCTCCTCTACCAGAAGTAGCTGGAAACCCCACACCTAGCCTTTAAATCCCTTCCACACCTCACACCAACAGAACAATTATGGATTTGTTATGCTACTTATATTTTCCTAACGACTATTAAACCAAACACATCACTCTTAAGATTAAAAATAGTCATCCACATACCACTTGGGAAAATCATTCCACTTTAAATCATCCCAGAAACATATGCCACAATTTGGAAAATACCATATTGTATAAAGAAAGGTCATAGACTCTTAATTTTAAGTAAGACCCTGTTGTTTACTAAAATCATGGGGAAAAGAAAGAAAGCACATATACATAGCAGTATCTCAGCTCCTCAACCTTCCCAGAAGCTACAAATATTCTTTTATACATCTTTATGTGGAACAAATATGCAGAACTAGCTTAGTGACCCAAACAAGCTATGTAACAGTTCTTTTCCAATAACTGCTTTTCTTTTGGTCAAGGTCTCTTGGATTTAGGGAGCTGCAGAAAAAGGTCCCTCATTACCAAGGGGAATTAGGTACTTCTAGCAGGGGTGGGGAGTGGAATCTTCCTCAACTCATAGTTTTACTTTTTCTCAGCATTATTATTCAAGAAAATATCTATATTCTCCCTTTCTCTGTCTCACCAAAAACCTTCTCCCTACGAGAAGAAGTGGAGAGACAAAAAAGAAAAGGGAAGGAATAAGCAAATCCCATCTTGCTACAGAGGTATTATGAGGTCTCTGTCAGTCCCTGTGGCTTCTTGGGCTTCCAGTTTATAGAATAGAAAGCCTGCCAACGGGAAGCATGTGGCCATGCTGTGGTAAAAGACAGAGTTCAGACAAAGCTCAGTGGAAGCCTCTGGAGGAGGATACCCACACCTCTCTGATGACTGACACGATGCTGACAGCCAGTGACTAGTGGCCTCAGAAGGAATGACCTCATAGAGGGCCTCACTCAAGTACCCAAATGACACACTGCCACCCGGTGCCTCCACCCACAATGTCCATACCTGCCATCTCCCTCTCACGTTCCACAGTCGTGTCTCTTGAGTTTCAAAAGAACTGGCCTGATAGAAAAGTGAATTTTTTTACATACTAAGTATATAAGAGTTTTTGTTGTTGTTGCTGTTTTTAAATTATTATAAATGTAGTTGATGCTTAGTGTCAACAAATTTTTTATTTTGGATGTTCTGAATATGAAAAGAAGAAAGGAACAAGGAAAAAGTAACCAAATTAAATATCCTCCTTCACACTTTAATACTCTTACCCCCAGTTTTTTCTGTACATTTTCACATCCCTTTTTTAAGGGATACCATGCCATGTTTTTAATTTTTATAACATTTTTGTATAGTTAATGTTCCTTATTATAAAAGTATCATATATTCATTAATAAGAACATAGAAAAGGCAGATTAAAAATAACCATTTATGATCCAACCACCCTGAGGCAATGATCATTACTATGTAGTAGTATTTCTATCCTGACTCATTTTCTTAACTTTCCACACAAGTATAAAACATTTTGGCAAATATTGTGCTGGGTGATGAGGGCTATAACTGACCTCTTTTTGCTATACATATTGAAGTATATTTTATATATAGTAAAACGTAACATGTTGAAGTGCACAGTGTGGTGAGTTTTGACAAATGTACAGAACTGAGTAGCCACCACCAAAATTGACATGTGCAACATTTTCATCACCCAAAAACTTCCCTTTTGCTTCTTTGATAGTAAATTTTTCTTTCTTTCTTTCTTTCTTTTTTTTTTTTTTTTTTTTTTTTTTTTTTTTTTTTTTTTTTTTTTTTTTTTTTTTTTTTTTTTTTTTTTTTTTTTGTCCTTTTGAGACAGGGTCTCACTATGCAGTTCAGGCTGCTCTTGAGCTCACTTTGTAGCCCAGACTGGTCTCGAACTTGCAATGATCCTCCTGCCTCAGCCTCCCGAGTGCTGGGATTATAGGTATGTACTACCAAAACTAGCTTAACATCATTTTTAAGACCTGTAAAATATTCTGTTTTCTATCTACATTATAATTTACTGTTGTTCCTGGTATTTTGTTATAAAGAAGGAAACAATTAGCATAATTATAAATAAATCTTTATGTACTCTTTCAATTATTTCTCTAAGACTGGGTCTCATTTTTTTAAATGTTAGGCTCTTAATTCATATTACCTATCTATTTTCCAAAAGGTTTACTACTTGATAGCTCTACCACCATATAGGAAAGGACAGCTTCCTGACATACCTCGCCAATAAAGAATGTCCTCATTCTGTGATCTGCCCAAATGTGATGAGTGAAATGGCACAGTATGCATTAAACGTGGGTGCTTTTATCAGTGAACTGAACATGTTTAAAGGTTTGTTAGCCATTCACAGATCTTCTGTGAATGTTTTTGTCCTTGATTGCGCTCTTAATATTTTAATTACCGACTCTTAAAAAATTTATGTACAATGAGGTTATAAACCCTGTTTCTCATACTTACTGTAAATATTTTCTTCAGAAAGTTATGTCTTCAAATTTTAATTACATTTTAAACACAAAAGATCAAGTCCAATTCCTATATTCACTATATAATGTTGCAATGACCAAGATGTTATTGCATAGACTTATCAATTGTATTTAGTTTTATTATTTTCAAAAATTAGTTGTCAAATATTTATCTATGTATCACTTAATTTTATACCTCCAGAAGTCTTTTGAAGTAAGTTAACAAATCAAAGCATAATTTTTTATGAAAAAGTTGTGTCACAGTTAAATTTTTAAAATAGAATTTCCTTTAAACCAGTGTAGTGGTACAAACCTGTAATCCCAGCACTCTGGGAGGCTGAGGCATGAAGATCACAAGTTTGAGCCTGTCCTGGGCAATTTAGGGACTCAGTAAGACCCTGTCTCAAAATAAAAAATAGAAAGGTGGCCAGGACATAGCTCAGTGTGAAGGCCCTAGGTATAATCCCTAGTACCACTCCTCCCAAAAAAAGGAAAGAAAGAAAAATAATTTCCTTTAAAATGATAAAAAGACAAGGTATAGACTGAAACTATTTGCAAAATACATACTGACAAATGTCTTGTATCCAAAATATATAAAGAATTCCTACAACTCAACAAGAAATCAAACAATGTATAAAATGTGTAAAATAAAAACTACCTTAGAGAAATAGCATGTATAAAGGGCTTAGAATATGCTCTTGCACAAAATAAGTGAATGATCAATGACAGAAGTAAGTGAATGATAATGACAGAATTTTACAGAAATAATAAGTAAACAAAATATTCAGTATTCTTACATCTTGGAAAGAATCATACCAACTGGGTTTCATTTCTGGTTCTCTTCTGAGTAGGTGACAGATCTTTTGCTAGGTGATACAATTTGAGAAACTGGTTCAAGTTTAGATGAGACACATTTAATCATTCAATAAGTACCTACTGTGTGCCAGGCTCTGTTCTAGACGCTGAAGTTGCAACAATGGGCAAAGCGAGGTTCCAGTCTAATAGCAACTATAATACACTGGTTTCTCTTCAAATCCTATCAATCTTTCACTTTTTTCTAACAGTGACTATGTAAGCGTAGAAGAACCAGACAATGGACAAGTAGATATAAAATAGGGATAAGTGAAAAGAAAAACAGCAAGGAAAAGAGAAGATGTGCTGCCAGGGGTGTTGGCGCACGCCTGTAATCCCAACAGTCAGGAGGCCAAGGCAGAAGACTTGCTGTGAGTTCAAGGCCAGCCTGGCCTACAAAGTGAGTTCAAGGCCAGCCTGAACTGCATAGCAAAACCCTGTCTCAAAAAAAAAAAAAAAAAAGAGAGAGAGAGAGAGAGAGAAGATGTGTTTTTGTTTTCATTTAATCAGAATCTAAAGGAAATGAGGGAGGAAGGAAGCCAGGCACATAAGTGGGAAATGCATTCTGGACGAAGGGAAGAGCGAGGGCAAGGCCCCAGATGAAATGACCCTGCTGTGCCAAGGGGGAAGTGATGTGGCCGAAGGAAAGTGGTGGAGGAGAGGAAGGCAAAGGAATAGAAAGATGAGAAAAACCAGGGCCAGTCAGGTAGGCCTGGCTTGGGATTTCAGATTCCAAGAGTGATGAGAGGATACTGGAGGTTTTTGAGCAGGAACACATTGTGATCCATTTGCATTTTATCAGGATCATCTTAGCAGCAAATAGTCTATGTGACGATAAGACAGGCCACCTGCCTCCTCTCCTTTGTGAAATTCCCTCCCTTGAGTGTGGACTTCTTCTCCAAATAGAATGGTATCAGAGTGATGATGTATCACTTCCAAGATTAGGTTACCAAAGACTGTGACTTTCACATTCTCACTTGCTATCTCTGTGAGCACCCAGCTCTGGGAAAAGCCACCTGCCATACTGGGAGTCCAACAGAGAAGCCCACATGACAAGGACTGGCCTCTCAGCCTACTGCTTGTGAGGACCTGCTTCACACGAGGAAGCAGAGCACATCAGCTAATACCTTAATGACAGCCCTGTGAGTGACTCTGAGTCAGGGAACCCTGCAAGCCACCCCTCAGTACCAAGGAGAGAAAATGCTTATTGTCCAAGGCTCTACATTGTGGGATCATTCCTCACATAGCAATAGATCACCAGCACACAGGGCAAGTCTGAAAGCAGGAAAGTCAAGTTTTGTAGGACATTGAAATGGTCCACACAGGCCCAATGACAAGGGACCAAAGAAAGGCTGTTGAATCGAAGATCACTTGTACAAAGGGCATGGAACTCAACAGAAACTCAGCAAATGTTCATACCATTTCTGTTCCTTGATAAGAATTAGTCTAAGTAAGCCAGGCATGATGGTATACACCCACAATGCTGGCTCTCTGGAGGCTGAGGCAAGAGGGTTGCCAAAAGTTCACCATCCTGGACTACATAGTGAGATCCTGTCTAAAAAAAAAAAAAATATATATATATATATATATATATGCAAAGACCAGAATTTTTAGAGGACATAAACTGATTAACAGGTCATATGACAGAAAAAATGACTATGATCTGGCATGGGTTAAAGTGTCCCCTCCAAAAATATATACATATTAAAATCCTAATTTTTGTACCACGTGATGTGACCTTATTTGGAAATCAAGTCCTTGTAAATGTAATTACTTCAGATGAGGGCACACTGGAGAAGAGTGGTCCCCTAACTGAATAGAGCTGTGTCCTTGTAAGAAGACTACCACGTGAAGACAGAAGACACAGTGAGAATACCATAGGAAAGTGGAGAAAGAGATCAGAATTACACTGCCACAAGCCAAAGGACACAAAGGATGTTTGCCCAACACCAAAATCTAGAAGAGCCAAAGACACCTTTGTCATACAAGCTGTAGAGGGTGCATAGCCCTGCCAGTGCCTTGATATTGGATTCTAGCCTCCTAAACTAAGAAAATAAATTTCCATTGTTCATAGTCACTCAGTTTGTGGTGCATTTACAGCAGCCCTGTGAAACCGATCTGAACCCTACATTCTTCCTTCCCCACCCCTGCTTCCCCCTAGAATATACAGTTCAACTACAGAAACTTATACCCAAGCACCGACACTGCCCCCTATTCATGAAGATGGTTAAGGAACACCAGGTGGCAATGACGATGATGATTTGCTTTTCTTTTGTTGTTTCCATACACAAAAGGCAAATCTGGGCTGAATATACCGGAAATCTTTCCAATTAATGCTAATGGGCACCAGCTTCTGGTTCACTCTATGGGAAATGAAGCCATTGAGAAAGTTATCAGTAAGGGATTTATGTTTTAGTAGCATGTTTAATTATGATACAACCACGACTGTCTTTGCACAGGAATTTAGCATGCAAGATTTACAGCTCTTAGCACAATTTTTGCCTTTGTTGTTTCAAAGAACCTTGTTGCTGATGTTTTATGAGGCTGCAGGCCTCTGGTCGGTTGTGTCACACTGCCCCCTACCGCTTCGGTCGCATAAGCTCATCCTGGTTGCTTTAGTTTGAGCTGGTTTTCAGAATTCGTGTTTTTTGCAAGCTCTGTAAACCTACCCATTCTCACGCCCAAGAGGAACAATATTGGGACAGTGAGGGTAAAGGGGAATTCTTACTTTTTTAGTATAACCAGTGAACAACCACAGAAAAAAGCACACGTGCTTGGGTCACTATCTCACTGACTTTGGCCTGCAAGTGAAATTAAGTTTTCAGAATAAAAGCGAATGAGATGAGATTATATTCTCTCCTACCTCTTGAGGGCGGGAAGCAACTTCAACAAGTACTGTATCCTCTCTTTTCATTATGTTACAAGAGAGAATTTTTAAAAAGAGAATCTGATGAAATTTTCACTAATCCAACCAGCCAGAAGAAAGCAGTATTACAAAAGGGGCCTCAAAAGAAAGGAATTTCTTTCCCGCTGCAGGGGCCCCGCAGTACAGAGCGGGTCTGCGCGCACCCCACACCCCCCACGGCCAAGCGGAGGGAGCCCGAGAAGTCCCAGCCCTTCTCTGCAGGCCCCAGCATGGCACAGATGCGAGCGGACGGGGCAGAGGGTGAGGAAATCCTGTAGGATCTGTCAGCAAGCGAAAAGAGGGAACCCGGAAATGAGCTGTTTGGCCTTTAAAACACAAAGTGATTCTCGAGGTACCCTGGGAGGGCTCTCACCAAAAAATAGTAACTCAGGACAGATCCCCCAACTCTGTGCTGCTGGTTTTAAAACATTTCTAAATAAAAACCCCAAACAAAACAAAAACTCACCTGGCCCGATGCTGGGCCGCTTCCCAGGCCTGCTCTTGCCTCTCTGCCCCTCCCCCACCTGCACCGCAGCGCGGCCTGCAGCCGCCTGACTCCCGCCTTCCCAGGGTGGCCGCTAGGTCGGGCGTCTCAACCGTGCCCCGGGTAC
The DNA here is from genome assembly GCA_004363535.1 of Dasyprocta punctata. Classification (NCBI taxonomy): domain Eukaryota; kingdom Metazoa; phylum Chordata; class Mammalia; order Rodentia; family Dasyproctidae; genus Dasyprocta; species Dasyprocta punctata. The sequence continues at coordinate 106,706 of RJWM01002625.1, forward strand.
CCCCACGCGTATCGCTGTGACCACAGGTCCTGCCTTTGGGCACACACGTCGGCCTGTGGCTAGCTCTAGGCAGAGTCTGGTTTCCCGTGACTCTCTTTGGACCCCTTTATTCTGTGTGCAACCCCGTGTCCTGCCTCGTCTGAGCTGGCAGCTTTGGAGGGGACCTGAGAGCATTCTTTTCCTGCCTGCACAGCGCTCTCCCTAGGAGGACAAAGGCGGGCGGGAATGGGGCGGAGAATGTCACTGGAGAACATTTATGGTTATTGCACTGTGCCAGACAAACCCGAAACCTATTCCATAAAAGATTTTTTTATGTTGCGTGGTCCAAGAGAACAGGCCAGCTGCTACCTTTGGCTTGGCTCCATTTCTCACTTTCATTCATAAAACCTTTCAAGAAGGCCGTGTGCTGCTTTCTCGCAGAGGGGATCCGGTTGTACCAGAATGGCTTTGACCAGTCTGTCTATCCACTCTAACTGTCTCCCTAACCAGCTCCCTCAGTGAACCAATAAATCGTACACCAGCCTCTGTGTGAGTCCGACGCCATGCCAGAAGCCAGGAGATTAAAAAGCTTACTAAACCCCTGGCATTCGTGGAGTTAGCATATAGCACAATACCAGAGACCCATGACCTGTAGCAATTTGCCTGTGGCTGAGGTTTACATTTGATTACACCTCATGACCACAATGTTCAGAAGACACACATTTATTAAGCTAGTTAGCTAGCCTAAAACCATAATATTATTTTCTTAATTTTCCATATGTCAGGTAGTATACTAATCACTTTCATATGTTATCTTATTTAACCATGATTATAACAATTTTGTCCCTAGCTTGGCGTGGTGGCGCACACCTTTAATCCCAGCACCTGGGAAGCTGAGGCAAGATGATTGTGAGTTTGAGACCAGCCTGGGCTACAAAGTGAATTTAAGTCCAGCCTGAACTGCATAGTGAGACCTTGCCTCAAAAAATAGGGCTGAGGATTTAGCTCAGTGGCATAAGCACCTGCCTGGGAGGTACGAAGTTGTGAGTTCGATCTCCAGTACCAAAAAAAACAAAAACAAAATACAATTTTGTCCCTGTTTTATAGAAGAGAAAACAGATTAAGAAATTTGCTTAAAACCATGTAACTAGTCAACACGATCAAGCAAAGGCACAGAGTCAGTGTGACTAAGAAGATCCCACAGCTAGTTGGTGTGAGTTGAGCAAGATGATAGAGCTAGTTACCGTGATTTGAGCAAGACTGCAGAGCTAGTATAATCCTGGCTGAGTGAGCAGGGACTTGACCGTAGGTCAGCTTTAAACTCAAGCAGTTAACCATCCAATTCTCCCATGCCTTACTCTACTTGCTTCATACTCAGCAGGGATCAGGAAGCCATCAGAACGGTGTAGAAAATAGCCCTTACTATTCAAAACATGGGGCAGGGGCGGGGTGAGTACTGGGGATTGAACCCAGATCCCTTACACTTAGCTACATCTCCAGCCCTTTTTTTATTTTTATTTTTCATTTTGAGATAGTGTTTCACTAATTCTCATCAGGCTGGGCTCAAACATGTGATCCTCCTACCTCAGTTTCCCAGAGGGCTGGGAATACAGGTATGTGCCACCACATCTGGCTCTAAGATACCCTTGCTGAACACTGAAAAGACTATTTGTTTATGGTATAAAAATACACAAAGATTATACTTGGCTCTGGGTAGAAATGTTAAGTCTGGAAAAGGCCAGTGACTAAAAACAACTCTGCTTATATGAATTTGAGAATTTGAAAATATCTAGGGAGTCAGGAGTTTTGTTTTGTTTTGTTTCATTTTTTGTACATGTTTGGAGTACATGATGCTTGCAATCGTCTGAGTACATGTACTGAACACATCCTGATTCTGTTTTACTCCCCTTGCACGAGTTTTATATACACAGAGAAAACCAGGGGTCTATATATAGCTATGTATGTGTATGACTATCTATATGGAGAAGGCATGTCTCTGCTTATCGCACTGGCTCACAGTGAAAAACAGTGATTACAAGATGAGGTCAGCAGTGGTGACCATGCACAGAAAGTGTTCAGCGGTAAAAGTGCATCGAAGCAGCAGAGGACAAGCCTGAAGCAGCTACGCATGAGTCCAGCCTTCTGTGATGAAATTAGATGAGCACAAGCAGAAAGGAGAGGTTTCAGGCAGATGGAAGAAAAACGACTCAGAGGCCAGCGTGAGCGTCACAGGAGCGAGAAGGAATACAGCAGAGGATACAGGCTGGGGGCTGGAGGGTCCTCAGGAAGCCACGGTGGCACTCTCAACACCAGATGATGACAGACTGACCTGTGGGGATGGCAGGAGGCACATGAGGAAGGGTGAAACTTGAAGAACTCACAGAAAGGGTCAAATTCATACAATCTGGGGAACAGTTGGAATACATCAAATTTTCTTTTCTTCTCTCTCTCTTTTTTTTTTTTTTTAAGACAAGACCTTGTTATGTAGCCCAGACTGGCCTCAAATTCATGACAATCCTCCCACCTCAGCCTCCTGAGTGCTACAATTACAGATAAGCACCACCACTCCTGGCCAGTCAAAATTGCCTGTGGGGAGGATGGAAGAACAGTGATAATATGTTTAGATATGTAGAAATTGATATGATTAAAGATTAACTGGAGGTGATACTAAGGTCAGTACCATACTTCCCCCCAAATAAGACCTATTCAGAAAATAAGCCCTAGCATGATTTTTCAGGATGATTGTAATATAAGCCCTATCCAAAAATGAAACCCCAATTAAGATCATCAGCCAGACAAATACGTGTAGTTCATCTGTTGCAAACCATGGATATATTGAATTACAAAAAAGTACATAATTAAATATAAATAATTAGTAGTATTGATATCAATATTGAAAGTAAGTGGTAGCATAAATTATAATTAAGTATTTGTAAATACCCAAGCAGGTGCCTTTAGACAAGAGGTAAACACCTGTGTAAACAGATGAATCTAAGACTTATGGATGAATGACCAACCAGAGTACAGACACATAACACAAATAATGTTCACATGTAATAATGAGTAGACGTGGTTATGTCTAATGTGAATCTTCATAATTCGATGTGTTGTGCGCTGTAATGTTGCATTACAAGTAGGTTACGTGGACAAGAAGTGCTCATTTAAGGAGCACTATATCACTGAACATGAGAGATTGGGACCAGTGATGCTACAGGAAATGGAGTTGCAAGAAATTCGGGCTGGAATTTGGGGTTTTAAGGGTTATGACAATGTTCCAGAAGATGACATGATTGTATTTGAGTAAGTGTAGGCTTTTGTGCCTGAGTAAATGAATAAATGTAGATTGTTGCACATGGAAAAAAAAATAAGACATTCTTTAAAAATAAGCCCTATTGCATCTTTTGGAGCAAAATTTAATACAAAATCCAATGTTGTTTTCAGGGAAATACGGTATTATGCTATATAATTTTAGAAAGCTCAAATATAGTAAATCTACAGATAACATTCTGCATGGCACAGAATCCCTGAATTTGTTCATGATTTCATACATATGTCTGCTTGTGGGGAAAACATACGTGGCATAGCTACCCAGCAATTTTAACTGAATGATAGAATTTCAAAATTGAAAGAAATACAAGATTGTCCAACACTTGTGTAGTAGACAGTATCCATGTTCAGTTGAACGGCACCCAGGGTGTTCGCCAATCAGTTAACTACCTGGATAACCTAGCTGAAGATAGCTCACTCCGCTTTCTGTGATTGGGAAGTCCAGCTCATTTGAAAGTTTCCCCTGATACTGATATCTTCTAATAAAATGAAGCTGTCTTACGCCCTAACGATCAAGGACCTTAACTGTGGGTAAGGATTTTGCCCGGAGGCAAAGCATTCTGTGCCATGCAGAATGTTATCTGTAGATTTACTATATTTGAGCTTTCTAAAATTATATAGCATAATACCGTATTTCCCTGAAAACAACATTGGATTTTGTATTAAGTGGGCGCTCTCCTCCATTCTCATTCCCATTCTTAAAATCCGTAGAGGAAACCAGCACAAAAAATAAATAAGTAAATAAATAAATAAATTCAGCTGTCTTACAAAAGAGATGAAAATGATATTGCAACTCTTCCAATACCCATCCTCATTTTCTTCCTTAGGAAAAGACAAAAGACCCCACCAAAAATAATTTCTAATGGGACATGCAACTACGCAGAATGACAGCCTTCCCTAATCCCTCGCCAGCTCCTTAGCCATGTAACCTAGTTCTGCCAACAGGAGGGGAGCAGATGCAATATGGAGAAGTTCAGAGTCCACACCTCTAAAGCGAAGGGGCTGCCTTACACTCCCACCCGTCTTGCTGAGTGAGGGTGGGGTGCCTGACCCCGGAAAGTTGTCCTGAAAACAATGGGGGCTGCCCCAGAGCATCAGCACAGGAGTCCAATCTCTGAGGTCTGCTTTGCCCAGACCAGCAGGAACGAGGAATAAACTCCTGTTTTGTTTAAGATTGTTTACGTAGGTTTCTCTTTTAGCAGCCAAATTATGTTCCACTCACGACTGTGGGTTCTAATCTCTGGTTCTGTCATTTACTAACAAGTCACAGTAGTCAACTTCTCTGAGCCTAGGTTTCTTCATCTACTCCATATGTAGCAGAAGAAATTAAATGCGCAAGCACAAATAAATTGTGTTATCGCTATTAATAATAGTTATTGTGCTATCGCTATTAATAATTGCTTTAGTAATAAGAAAATTAGCCATGTCAAAAATAATTCTAGCCAACTGTAAGTGAGAATGAAGAGCTTTTTAGAGCCAGGTGTGGTGGTACACACCTGTAATTGCAGCGCTGTGTCAGATTGGCAGGAGGATCATAAATTCAAGTCCAGCCTGGGTAATGTAGAGACTTAGCCACACACTGACTCAAATTAAAAAATAAAAATATAATGGAAAGTAAAAATAATTAAGATGTGCTAAGTGCATTACCAAATCCCCACTATGAATCTAATCACTGTATCCTGCAAACATGTACTAATAAAAACTAAAATATATTTAAAATAAAAATATATAAAAAGTACTGCAGGTATAGCTGAGTGCAAAGGCGCTGGGTTCAACCCCCAGTGCTGAAAAAAAGAAACTTTTCAGCATAGTATCTGAGGGTTAATCTTAACAACTCTGATATAGAAGAAATGTTTGCATCTTACAATCAAGAAGCCGGGAGAGGTATAGAAAATAGTTCAGAGTGGCATGAGTAACTGGCAACACTTGAATTAATTTTATATCCTTTGCCTCCCTAATGGTCAGTCATTTAGTGGACAACAATAGTACAGGGCTGTGTGTGTGTGTGTGTGTGTCTGTGTCTGTGTCTGTGTCTATGTGTGCCTGTATGTCTGTGTGTCCGCATGTGTGAAATATTGTCCAGAAATCTCCATTGTCTTCAACCTTCTGAAGTACCCATAGGTCACCACCATGGAGAGGAGCTGGCCATCTGGTCACTACTCTTCAGGGTCCTTCTGGGACTTTGCAAGGCTTTTCACAAATGGAGAAGACACTAAAGTTTTCCGTCTACGTGAGGGAAGATCTCGGCACACAGTACTGAGACCTCCTGAATCATCATTGTAATAGCCTGCCCCAAACGCCTCCGTCTTCTCCAAATTTCCCCTTTTGCCTTCCTTCACACAGCTCAAGTCTTATCAGAGTCAACGCTTCCTTAAGAATGCTGCTTGGGCCTCTCTTACAAAAAGCTACTTTTATTTAGGCTCTATAAAGTACTAAGAGTCATAAAGCACTAAATATCTGAGGATTGATGAATGAGCAAAGGGATAGAAGGGAACTTATTTGAACTTAATGAAAAAAATTCCTTAAAATTAACCATATCATCTGGTAGAATCAACAAAATGTTCCGTTATGGGGTAGAGGCATGAACAAGAACAATTGAATAGTTAGAAAATGAATCTGGGTTTCAGTGGGAAATTTTCGATAAAACTAAAGTATTCTCATTAAAAACATATTTCACAAAAAGAATAAAGAAATAAATTTCCCTCCCTTTGACTCCACCATTTGACTCTATAGAAGTAACCCTGACTCATATTTTCTTACATATCCTCCTAGAAAATTATCTGTATATACCGTAATATATTACATACAATCTATCTGCACATATGCCCATGAAATTGGACATATGTATAGATACATATTTTTTATATTTATGTATTTCTTGCTTACATTATTTCTGAAACTATCAGTGAAGTACTTATTTTTAAAATCCTGAATCTTAAAACAAAACTTCTTACTAACAAGAAATAAAAGGCTCACAAAATAATCTCGGGTCTTCACAAGAGTCAGCAGAAGTCCAGGTATGCTGTGAAACAGAAATAATCAAATGCTTCCAAATATTTAATTTCCTATTCCAGGAATGTGAAACAGGTGTAATTAAAATAACACTTTTTTAATTAAGTGACCTCTCTTGACCAACCATCTGTGAATAATTCAGATTTCCCCCTTATTATTACTGTAAAATTAAAACGAGGTCATATAAACAGGAAGATCCTCTTTAACTATCTTTAAGCACCAGCAATATATATTTTCCACCAGTTAAAATCCTTAATGATACAAAAAGTCTGTCAAGCATAACTCCCCCAATTCATTTGCCTGAAACCATCAATATTTTATCATGCACTTGCAGTTGGCTTTAATTTAACAGTCCAGGTTACTAATCAAACAAAACACCCAAGTCATTAAAAGTTAGCGTGCCATTTAGAAAGTGCATTTCACGTTTATTAAAATATCTTTCATGCAGCCATTAGAAACCTAAAGTTTTAATTACAATCAGATATTTAGTTCTACTCCAGTTATGCATTTGGCACTCTCTTGCAACTGCCCTGATTAATCTTCCAGACCAAGTTCATCCATTACCTTCTGAAATTATTTTCCTCTCAACTTCTTCAGAATTCATCTTTGTACCCCACCTGTCACAAATAAGTAAAATGCATTTTAAAGGTATGCAAAATAACTACCCAAAAGATAACCCATTTAAAAGATTTCATTTCAAATGTAATTTACCCTTCATAAAATACCTAAGAGGCATCATTCAGAAAAACAAATTGAAACTGAAAATTAGCTCTTCACATCTTTATTGTCAATTTTTATTATTTATTTTTCTTTCTAATGATGGAAAATCCAATGAGTATTTTCTTAAAATTTTCTAACTAGGTTATTCAACTGAATGTTCTTTTTGTTTACCTTTCCAATTTTTCCTACTTCTGATCCTGCCATGGCTTCCCTAATATTCCATGAAGGGTGTTGCCAACATGTAAAGTCAGCTGCATGTTATATCTGTTGCATCCTCCTCAAAAGCACAGGCCCTCTGTCAGGCAGATACTGTGCCCTAAAATATGTTTTAGATGTGGTTTGGAGCTGACAGTGGGGATAGGATCACTTTTATTTTAAAACCTGTTAAGTCCCGCATCCTTTATATTACCTTTTAAAAAGCGTTTAAACACTGAAATTTTCTTTTTTTTTTTTTAAGCTTATATCTCTCGATCCACAGCTTGTTATAAGTAGCTCAAAAAAATTGGCCACTAACATTCTTCCAGGAAACTTCTAGATCCACTAGTTCTTAGCTTTGTTTTCTATTTTCCACATTACTGTAGGTAGCAGCATTGTCAAATTTTCTCTGTGACAAGGATCATGTTTTCTAGCCTCCAAATCCAGTTTTCCTCCACCCCTCTAAGCCAGTAGTCTATGTCCCTTCCAGCTCCTTGAGACCTTCCAGCTTGTCCTATGCTCAGTTGCAAACTCAATGCCACATGTTTTAGGGTTTTGTTAGACTATTACCCAGTTGTAGGTATCAACTTCTTTTCCAGTTATCAGTTACCACTCACCAGTCAGCTTAACACTCATCGTATCTCATGGTCCAGTGGGTCAAGAATTCAATCAGGACTCAGTCGGGCATTTCCTTTGCTTCATGTGGTATCTACTGTCATCAGCAAGGATGCTTGTTGGTACTGAGCTAGTGGATAGGCTGATTGGAGAATACCAGATGACATCCCTCATGCCTGTCACCTTGATGGGGATGGCTAAAAAGCTCAGCTGGGACTCTCTCGTGCTGAGACACAACATGGTAGTCTTGGGGTATTTGGACATTTTTACATGCTGACTCAATGTCCCCAAAGAAAACTTTCTGAGAAAAAGAAAATAGAAGCTGCCAGTCTTTTATATGGCCTGGGCTCAGAAAGTAGCACACAGTCTGTTCTACATACTCTATTGGTCAAGCAATCATAACCCAGACTTAAGGAGCAGAGATTTTGCCTGTCAATGAGAGAAGTGTCAAAAAATTTTAGCAACCATCTTTAATCTACCACCACTTCTATAAACTAGGTATTCTTATTTTACAAACACATAAACCTCACAGTGATTAGTGAGGATAAATAATTTGCTCAAAGTCATGCAGTTAGGGTAAAGCCAGAATCCTAACTTCATAATCCACCAGCATGAGAAAGTAAATTATCTGGCTACTCCAAGAAAGTGGTGATTAAAATGGCCTCACTTTCTAAAAAAACGAAGTTTGTGTCCACGTGGCTCTGTTTTCTATCAGTTCAAAATACAGTCCTTCTCCTTTCATCCCTGCTGTCAGGTGGATTTCTACAAGTTGTATTTCATGGATGTTTATAGAAAACAAATTATCACATGTTCCAAAGGTCTTATAAAGGCAGTGTCCCGTTCCTTTTATGAAAGTGCGTCTTATCAAATTCAACCTGACAACATGATCTCTCAGAGGAGGAAATAATGAGGGAAACTGCTTTTCTGGACCAACAGGACAGCACTGTTAGGTGAAAATGAAGTGACAGGAACCTTGGGGACAAAGGGACTTTGTCATTCTGGAGTGACTACCATCACGGAAGCACAACCTGGCGCAGGAGGTGACAACTTCTCTCTCCGTGGTGGCAGGGAGAGAACGCAGCCAATAGGCCTCAGTCTGTGGATCTACAGGGGAAGGTTACACAAGAAGAGTGGGACTTTACAAACTAAATTTCCAAAATGACTCTTGGAAATTATTCCTGAGAAGAAACAAAGCAAGCAAGGACAGACATGACTACCCAGAAAGTATCTTTGGAGCAAGAACAAGGGAGGTATAAATATGTTGGGTCCAGATTATGGTTCAATGTTAACAAATCATTGAAAAAGCAGGAATGATCAACTTCTATTTTGCCTCTTTCTTTTCTGTCAAGAGAATGAGCATTTGACTAGAAAAATTAGTATGAATATTGCAGAAACTGAAGTCGAGTTCAGAGAGATGATGGTGAGCAATGCCCCTCACTAAGCATGTGGATTTATTGCTTCCTCAGAATCTAAGATGATCTAATAGGTGAGATACCAGAACTCTGTAAAGGCAAGACTCCTTCACAATTTAGGATGCAAATATATAATATGATTACATATAAATGTGTGGGCACATGTGTATATATGTACATGTGGGTATAATTATATGTTCCCAGAGAAGAAAGCTCAAGTGTCCACACATAGGTAATGTCGGGAAGTCAAAAGCCCAAATCAGACAGGAAGAGAGGAAATGGAGAGGGACTATTAACTGGTACAGGGTTTCTTTAAGGGCAATGAAAATGTTCTGGAATTAGTGGTGATGGTTTCACAACTTTGTGAAGGTACTAAAAATCACTGAGCTGTATACTTTTAAAAGAATAGATTTTTATGGTATATGAATTATATCTTAATTTTTGAAAAATACGCTATCACATTTTATCTATCTCCTAGGTATCAATTTTCATTTCCATATCTACTTATTTAAAAAACCAATGACCAAGGCACATACCCATTACTTAAAGGAAAAAACCAAATTCTATTATGAGAGTTTCTATTCCTTGTGACAGACAGAAAAATATATAGATAAAAAAGGTGTTTTTTCGCCCATCTTACAAAAAAATTAAAGGGGTATAACCGGGCCTACTGAGCACATTTAAAAATGGCAGCAAATATTGGTTTGCACCACTTTTAAAAAGAAAAGAATAAGAAAAATGGATGAAACCCAAACTTTGCCAGTGTTACATTGTATTACCCCATCCTAAGAAACCTGGGTAGGATAATCAATCAGCTAAAGTTGTGAGTTCAAGGCCTCAATAACTCTCTAGGAACCAGCTGCCTGTGCAATTGCTGAAAGAAATGACAAGAAGTAAGATTAGAAAAGACCTGGAGACTGTAATGACTACAGCTTTATAAAAAGCTGCAAAGTAAAGGGGCTACTGAGGCTTTACTCAACATGAGCTATGCCACCCCCTGTGTAGTGTGGGAACTGGGGAACAATGACCCCTCTCTAGTTCATTTGCATCAGAATGTCATCTAGGGTCCCTCATGCCATTCTGGGAGCCACTGCCTAAGTAGACAACGAGCATACTGGCACCTGACAGAAACCTGAAGGTCTGACATCGTGACACAATTGCAACCATTAAAAGGAGCGATCCTATTTAGGTTGGAAAAGTGAAGTTGAAAGAGAAATATGAAAATTGTATTTTAAAAAATTATCAAAAGAATTTGAATTAAATGCAGATATCTCATACTCTGAGTAACTGATTTGACGATAACAATACACAATGTATTTACTATTATTACCTCCTACTTGCTGTATTTTGAAAGTTTGTTTTATTCTTTCTCTTTAAAATAAAATTGAAATGAAAAGAAAAAGATGAGGTAGGTGGAGCGTTGTGAGTTCGAGGCCGGCTTGGGCTACAACGCGAGTGCAAGGTCGGCCTGAGCTACATAGTGCAACCCTGCCTCAAAAAACCAGGGCCGGGAGTTTGGCTCAGTGCCTTAAGCACCTGCCCTGGCAGGCGCGAGGTTGTGAGTTCAATCCCCGGTGCCGCAAAAAAAAAAAAAAAAAAAAAAGAAAAAGAAAAAAAAGAATTTGATTTACTTTCACACTCCGAAAAGAACCAAGAATATTTCATGAGTCTTATTAGTAAGACTTTCAAAAGGAAAAACTTTAAGCTTACCAACCATTTAAGGACTGAGTCGAATAACTTTAAATAAAGCAGGTACATGAACCGAAGTCATAATAATTAACTGGTGTTTGAAACAAATGTGAAGGATCAAAAAAGAGGTCATTTATTTTTTAATTGGGTTTCATCGCGGCATTTTCATATGTGCATTTGACAGGCTTTGATGCCCATCTTGCGCATTAGCATCTTACCCTCCCCTCCCCACTGCCCCAAGGAGCATTTATCTGAAAATGGAAAAGGAATCTGGAAGTCAAGGACAAGAAAAAAGAGGAAAGACAATTAAAAGAAATGTATGTAGGGTAAATTCCCAAAGCATGTCTTAGGACTCTTGTTATTAAGATGTCCTCAAGCCATTGTTAGGCAGCCAATCTGGCAACAGTTTACCACCCCACATTGGGAAACCACTCTTACAGAAAGCCTCTTTGATGGTGTCACATCTGTCCCTAGAACCCCTCAGTCACTCCTTACAATTCCAGCCTCTGCATAGTCTTCAGCCAGGGGATGGGCTTGTTTTCCTCTAGCAAGAGGAAGCTGTCCCATATCTTCAGGCCCCAGGGGACTTCAATAGACTCCTGAAGGGAGGGGTCAGTGTTTTCTAGTACACCCAACTATGTTCATTTCAAATCTCAGTGTTTTATCTTTCTTATAAGGACCCTTGAATTTGGGGAGAAAGACTCTAATTTAGACTTCTCTGAGACTCTGCTATTCTTACACACAGATCCTATGCTTTACTTTAAGCCTGCTGTCTTAGAGGCTTTCAAACTATCACACTCTGCTCTATTTTTGTAATGACCTTGTCGTTTTCTCTTCTTCAGTACATTAGCAGGCACAGAAAATCAACAACTACCGCTGTCCTTTGAATTACTACCTGCCTCAAATAGCTCAAGCACTACATAGTGCACAAACCGGAGCGTTCTCTTCCATTTAAATCCACATCCTCAATCATCACAGATGAAAATCTCAGTATTTGCATGTCTTAGTATTTGCAAGATTAAAGTTCTAGTATTATGCTTATAATACTCCACTTACTTCAGTGATGGCTCTGTTACCATTTGGTGGGTGAATTATCCAGCTTTTGAATTCCATCCTTAGACTCTGTGGCATAGGAAAAGCTGTCTTAGGGATGGTTCACATCTCTAAATGACTTACTAAGGAAAGGTCCCCAGGAAAAGTCTGTATCACAGTGGAGGAAGCAAGATCAGTAATAAGAGGAAACCGCTGCTGTAAGCCTCCATAACAAACTATCCCAAAATTCAGCATCTAAAATCAACACACATTTATCACCTCATTGTTTCTAGTGGTGATGATTTCAGGTATTGCTGGGCATGGTGGTGCAAGCCTGTAATCCTAGCACTCAGGAGGCTGAGGCAGGAGGACTGCTATGAGTTTGAGACCAGCCTGGGTTACATACTGAGTTCAAGGCCAGCCTGAACTACATAGTCTCAAAAAAAAAAAAAAAATTTCAGGTACAAGTTAAATAAGTCCTCTGCTTCATGGTTGATCACAAGGTCGTAATCAAGGTATTGATTCAGGGTCTGCAGTCTCATCTGAGATCTCAACCTGGGAAGAATCTACTTCTACACTCACTGAATGGTAATTGGCAGCATTTAGTTCCACACAGGTTGTTGACCAAAGCCTGCCTCAGTTCTTTGCCAGGCAGTTTGGATGTGTGATGCTTAATCTTAGCTGTCAGCTCAATTGGCTTGAGACATGCCTAGGAGAGTAATACAGCTCTCTCCTGGGTGTGACTGAATTGGTCAAGGAAGTGTGGTCCTGAGAACTATATCTGGTTCTAGCTATGTTCACCTTGATATTTCTCCCTTGGAGCCAGATGGCTGTGGATTGCAACCAAGAGTCAAAACAAACTTTTTCTCCTTTAAATTCAATATGTCAGATATTTTGTCCCAGTGGTGAAAAGCTAATACAGCATGCAAGGTGGGCAAGTGATACACAGTATGCTAACACGACAGAGGTCCCAATCTTTTGTATCCTGAATAGGGAAGCAACATCTCACTACCCTTGCCATATTCTGTTGGTCAAAAGCAAGTCATGGTCTATTGCACACTCAAGGAGAGGATAAGAATACCGGGGTTTGGGTTATTCAAGGCCATTTTAGATGCTGTCTACCACAAACTCAATGTCCAAGTTGTACAGAGGATAGCTTCAGTGTGATCCCGCAGAGAAACTCTGGAGAGTAACTTGGCCCTCAGAATTGTCCCAAGTCAGGGCAAGGCCACTAGAGCTGTATACTCCCATAGCCATCAGCCATTTGTTAAGGGCTGAACCAGTGAGGCACAGGCGCTTCCAGCTCTTTGTACACACACATAAGGTAGGACTGAGTAGGCTGAAGGAAATTCTCCCTAAACACAGCTGCAGGTCCTGACTGTTGGAGGTGAAAGCACGTTGAATCTGGTTAAATGAGACCCAAGAGGCTCCGGAAAAAGCATAAGCATTGTCCATCATAGTGAGTGGTAAAAGGGAAAGAGCACTTTCCATGGAGTTATCCACAGCAAATAAATATTAAGACACCTATTATTTTGTGCAGCTATTCTACTTATACTTTTGAGGAGCTACTGAAAAACTGCTCACAGGGCTTCAAACAAGTACAGTGACTCAGGAGGTCTAATCCTGGGATCTGGAGAAAAGAGGCATAGGAAACCTAGGAAGCCATTCTTGCTGTCTCAGGTCAAGAGCCTTTCATTTCTTTTTCTTCCTAATCTCTGCCTTGCTTCTCTAAGGCCAATTGTTCCATTGCTGATTTATATGCATATGACATCCACCCTGCTCCCAAATTCACCTTTTAGCCCCTTGACAATATCTCAGATCAGCTTGCTGCAAATAGTTCAGTTTCTCCAAATTCCTGAAACTACACAGAAGGAAATAGTCCACAGTATTAACTATAGTTGTCTATAAATCGTAGAATTGGAAACAGTTTTTTTTTAACACTATTCTGGGAGTTTTTTTTTCCAAATTTTCTATAATATTCATGTATTGCATTTATAATCAGCAAGGAAAAAAAAAAAAACAGCTGGGCTGAGTTTTCTCCACCTCATCCCAGTTCTCCAGTCCCCAGACCCTTGTTCTTTATTTTATCACCTCATCTGTTCCTGGTAGATGGCCTTCGGAAAGATACAGTACTGCTAGCTTTGTGCAGCTAAATCATGGAATGAGGCACGGTCATTACAAGTAGTGGAAAGTTTTTTTGCCTTTCACTATATTATTTGCTCTAAGGTATCTGAGGTATCTAAAAAAGTCACATCCCATTCCTCCAGGATGATGCTGGGACCCAGAACTGCTGATTTTGTAGGACAGGAGAGAGATAAAGAATAAAGACTACTCCAAGATGCACTCACCAGGTTAAGACTGCTAGATGGGTCTAAGGCAAAAGTAAAGTTTGGCGCCCTCCTGTGGACTTGCTGTGTAATCATGCATATATAAGAGTATGAGCTCCTCTTTGTCACCATGTTTATGTACCAGGTATTACGGGTATAAATTAGGAGCCACAAGTAAACAAAGCCAAGCCACAGTGAGGAATCATATGGTGAGCAACAAACAGTAGGTTCAAAATATAAGCGTCAAGGAAGATATCACTAATAATCTCTTCGCCTTTGGTCATTTTCCTTCTTCTAGCCCAGCTCTTACATATGTACTTTAATGCTAATGACTACTATGGACCTTATGAAAAATATACAATAAGGCATTTTTGAAAGTTGCTGATCTTGTTAAGTCATATCCAGTCCTAACCTGTGCTACTGGGGGGCAAGATCCTCCTCCTAGTCTACACCACAATGAGCCTTGAATAAGCATCATGATGAGATGAATGCTTCTCTACCATCTCCTGGGATGGTAATAATCCAATATGGTCATACTAACACTTGGCCTAATCTGTTTTGTTGTTGTTTTGGTTTGGTTTGGGCCTTTTTTGTTTTTTTCAGTGCTAGGGATTAAACTTAGGACCTTCACCCTGAGCTACATAGTCAGCCTCCCCCACTTTTTCCATATAAGAAATCTCTAAAGTCACCAACTTACCCAAGGTAGGCTTCAACTTCTAGCCTTCCTGCCTCAGCCTTCCAGAGTCCTGGGATTCTAAGCATATGCCAGCATGCTTTGCTGGTCTAACTTGTTTTTTTGTTTTTGTTGTTTTGTTTTGGTCTAACTTGTTTTTAACATTAATTTTAAAATTTGTGACAGTTTCCTTCACTATACTACACAGCCTTGGTTCCAGAAATTGTTACCTGTTACTAATGTACATCGTTCATGTGGTCATAGATGCCCATTTCTTCTTGTTCTGTTCCATATGGTGGAAAATAATAGCTGCTCACCATCTTCCCTAGAAATCCTTCATTGTTAGAGCCAACATGACATTGCCTATCTAGTCCTTAAACATCTAGTAACCCACATTGACCCAAACTTTACTCATACATGTCATTATTCAGTTTCAAACAAACATGTGGCTTCCCTTTGAACCTACTCCATATTTTTTTGTTTTCCTAAATCCTAAAATTAAATCAAATATGTATGGGTGATTTTTAAGCAATACACTCTATTAATGAAAGAAACACAAAAACTTTCAGGGCTTTCATCACTATGTTGATGTGTATAATAAGAATTCTATCTCGTTTTTAGCGCAGGATAGAGGTTTACATTTGCCAAATTGTTGATATTTAGTAAAATGGCTCCATCTAGTGCCCTGACTAGTAACAACATTCACAAGAGATGGGTAAGGAGAAACTGTAAATCAATACCAGCGCAAAATGACAACTCCAGAAACTAGCAGGGCCGAAGCAATTTAATAACAATAGGTCAATTGACTCTGGGGACCATAACTCTCAGGCTATTGAGTGAGCCAATAGAGCAGCTTAACAAATAACACAGCTTTTTTCCAGAGAAATCCTGGCACTGTTCCAAAGACCCAGAGATCCTACGAGCAAAGGTTGGAAACCATGAGAGAGAAGTAAAGTAGGACCTCCTTAGTGCCAGGCATCCTTTAAGTATTTGAACATATTTTTTTTTCACTTACTAACTACACCCACATTATGAGGCAGGTATTATTATGCCAATTTTACAGATGAAAAACTGAGGCCCAGAAAGGATAAAATCTTGCTCTAAGGTTATACAACAGCCTGGTCTCACTCTAAAATCCACATTTTCCCCTTGCAGTACCTCCAGAGGACACAGGGAACCTTATTAATCCTTCTCTTATGTGTCACTATCCCCAGGGAACACCAAAGTAGCACTCCTAATGCCACAGCCCAGGAACCTGCACTGAAAGATGCCAAAAGGAATGAAAAGGGAATGGATAGCAAAAGAATTTTCTATACCTCAGTTTGAACATTATTTTTGTCTTGTCATCATTTTTGTCTGCCTTTAAATCACAAGCTCCCTGTACCAGTAGCTATTCTCCTGATATGTCACCACAGTGCTAAAGAAATATGGACCAACTGACTGAATCAAAGCACAAGGACAGCTCCATGTCCACACCTACATCTCTTTCACCATGGCTGTGATAATACTCTTGGCATTGACATAGAGGAATCCAAACAGGGAAGCTTGCGTTCTTGAAAGGACACGACAACTCCAAATAGACAAAAAGAAAAAAACTGCCAGGGATTAAGTCCCTTTCAGATTCAAGCTGGCTGTTGTCACCTGGCTAACAGAGTCAGCAACGAACAGAGAGACAGGATAAGAAGGTATTTTTTTTTTCTAAAAGATCTTGTATGAAGAAGCAGAGAATTTTTAAGACATTACAGTTTTATACATGCAATTATTTTTAATTCAGCCAACAAGTCTATTAGGTAAATGAATTAATGAGATGATTAAATAGAAAAAATAAATAAAGCAGCAATGATAGTATTACCAAAAAAGAGGAGGCAATGATGAGCTCCTGCTGCAAAGAGGGTAAAATACATGGAAAATTGAATGTAAAGAAATTGAAAGCCATATTGAGTTTATTAAATCCTATAGGTGGTTTTTGTTGTTTATTTAGTTCCTAAAAGAAACATCACTTGAAGCATAATATAACTGCATCTGGGAAAAAAATTAAGACTTCCATCCTAACTAGGAAGATAAGCCAAAAAAAGACATTAAAGAAAATTTTATATTTCTTTAAACACACAGACACACACACACACTCAATTAGATGATTTGCAGGCAATTATTGGATATTCTCAAAGAAAGGGAAATCTTAGCCTGTTATATATTCCAGGGTAAGTTAAATAAACTAGTCTTCTCTAACTGATTTTCTTGTGATTTCCCAAGAAGTCAATAACATCTCCAAGTAGGATCCAGACCACTTCATTTCTTGGTTGCCCTGGAATTTGTACATCTATAGCAAAACCCCCTTGTACACTGGGCCTCACATGAGTTGCAGGGGTAGGGACAGACAGGCTGTAGAATCAGGGGTCTGGAAGCCCCAAAAAGGTGTCTGTGCATCTAAATTCCTATCTGTGCGTGCTCTCATGTGTGAGAGCATGTGTGTGACTGGGGGTCACGCCTTTCTCATGTGAGGAAGAACTCAGCGGCTCCCATTAGCAAACTGAAGGTCTCAGCAGTTCCAGAGCAGTCACCCTTTGTGCTTGAGGGCTCTTTGAAGAAATCATAGATTTGGAAAACAACTCTCTGTGCTGACTTTCACTCTGGAACACAGTTTTACCAGCTAGGCCTAATCAGGGTGCAAAAGGAATGCCACTGTGAAAGAACACACATACAAGAATGATTGTTCAGGTAAAAGCAAGTCATTCAAAAGAGTTGGCACAAAGGGTAGCTGGGGAGGAAAAGTTGAAAAGACGGGTGTTGAGGTGGGGGTGGTGCTTAAGGGGCATTTTTGCGAGTGAGGTCCCCAGAGAAAGGACATGAAATAGACATCAGCAACACCAGTAAGCAGCATCTTCATTGTCTGACTCGTGTATATTAACCGTTACCAAGTTGACGTTCGTGTGTACTGTCATAACCATGTAGCGCGTACTCACCGGTCTATGGGAAGTCTTGCTTATAATAATGTGTCCCACTGTGCACCAGTGCTAGAAGGTAGGGTTGTGTTCTTCACATCCTCAAACATCCTGGGCTTTGAAGCAATCCTGAAGCAGCTCCCCACAGTGAGACACAGATTACAAAAAGCCTCGTATGAATGCTAGGCAGTACATGTCTTGGATTATATTTAATGTTAACATTTTCAAATATGCGTGAGCCTCTCCAAAGAGGAAAAAATTCTCACAAACCCTATAGTGGCTTAAATTCTCCTAAGATATTATGGTAGAGACTGATCATAGTCCCCTAATACTGATTTTCTCCCCCTTTCTTCTAGTTAGTAGAATTTCTCAAATTTTACCAATAAATTTTACATAGTAAATCAATAACACCTGTGGGGAACCACCCAGATGATGCTCCTTGAGTCTCCTTGAAAGAACAGCAACTATCTCCATTTTGGATAAACTTGGCCCTATCTCCATGTATTGATATGTACAAAGCTGGTTACGGTTTCTTTGTTCCTTCAACTGGCTTTAAGCAATGTAAACTGGGCTAGCTGAGGAGTTGATGTGCAAGCTTTGAAGCAAGGCAACAGTCAACAGTCGCTGTTTCCCCACCCAGTGACTCCCCAAATACTTAGGTGAGCTGGGCAGGATGAAGAGCCACACTCCACAGTCAGCTGGGACAGAGCCTCAAGGAAAAAGGTGATGACTTCCCAGGACAAAAAAGATTGTACATCAGAACTGAAGTACTGACCCCAAATTATTAGACACTATCTCAGTTGGGCTATGTAGGTTATGCTTTCTCTGCATTTCTTGCCCTCTCCATATCTCAGAGGTGATCTCAGACCTCCTACCCAGCCCAGTTCATGGCATTCACAGCAGTCATGTATTTCCCACCACTGCCACTCATCCCTGAGCCACTCCCCTCATGGACAATTGATAAAACCTGGGGTGGGCCCTGGGTCATGGCCTTTGTTCCAATGAACCACCATTTGGCTGGACTTAGGACTCCTTGGCTCCTTGGCCCCCCATAACTATATATATATATATTACTATCTTTATTCTCACGTTGGGTTGCACTGAAAGTGTGGTAGATTGGAATTAACTCACTAGAATTCAATAACTTCATGGGATTACCAATATAAACCTTCCTGGACTGCGACAAGGATGGGAAAAGGAGATCTATAAACACCTATGCTTTGCAGCCTTCCTTGCAACTGGGCAAGGTCACATGACCAAATTCTGGCCAGGGAGAAGCAAATGAGAGTATACAGGTGCTCCTCAAATTATGAAGGGGTTGCCCACTGGGCCTGGCGGCACCAACCAGAAGACAACTAGTCTGCCTCCCAGGGACCTGCACGACCGGCGTGGACTCCAGGAAGAAAAAGAGATGGGCCTCTCGGGAGCCCACCCCGCTGGGCCTGAGCACCTCCAACCAGAAGACAACTAGTCTGCCTTCGGGGGGCCTGCACGACCTGTGTGGACTCCAGGAAGAGAAACATGCACCCCGCCCCATACGCCTACCGGCAGCACACGGGCCAAGAATCAAGGACAAACCCCCTCCCCACTGCCCCATAAAGCAACTTGCTGGTTCAGAAGTCTGGCTAAATTGATAGCAACTAAGGTACATAAAACAACTAAATGCTAGTATTGTTTTGTTCATTTTGCAGGCCTGGGGCTGGCAGCCTGAGCATCTCTTTGGAAGATGACAGTACCAATGTAACAAAATGGGATTCTCTTCTGTGTTGTCTTTGAGTCCCAATATTGTTCTCATTGTTTTGCTTTATTCTGATTAATTTTTTGGCCTGATTTTATACTCTGTTTTTATTGTGGTTTTTTTTTTCTTTTTCTTTTTTTTTTTTGTTTTT